>JAVYIG010009144.1:0-81499 GCA_035222895.1 Strongylocentrotus droebachiensis | reverse complement strand
TAATTTTTTGCTAAAAAAATGTAAAACTATCATAGAACAAACCATGATTGTAACTTATTGTGATTCAATTCAGAATTTGACTTCTTTATTATCAAATCTATAAAAAATTGAGATATTTGAAATTTCATATAATAAAACACATATTATTTAGTGGGTGTGTGACATCATTGGCTCCTCATTTGCATACCGACCACGTTCTGCATAACAAAATGTAAACTTAGAAATGCTATAACTTTCTTATTTTAAAACTTATTTTGATGTAATTTTCAGTGTTATGCTTGTTTGATTTTTCTCTATCTATTCAAAATTATGTTAGGGTTGATGTTATGGTGCACTAGTTTGGCCTTCTAGATAGGTCTGTAAAAAGAGCCATACTTAAAGTAAAGTTCTGAGCTCATTTTCCATTCCAGCTTCAATTTTTTTTCTAATTCATGATTATATGTACCTGTACAGTGTACATCTACATGAATTCTTCACTATACACTATTTGAATAGCAATGCAATAGATGCTGTGATGATTGTACCTCTTGGTGTGTAATATACAAATAATGAATGGTTATGAGTTTAATAGTGCAAATTTTTTCATGAGTTGAAGGAAATAATGCTAATCTTTCAACGAATGAAAATATTTGCACTATTGAATGAATGAAAAACATTCATTGTTTGTTTTATACAACATCTAAGAAGATTTAATAGAACGTTAATCAACAAATAATGCTTTACTCCTTACATATCAAAGATAAATTAAAGTTGGATTCAAGTCTTCTCAGTTACATTCAGATTGCCTTTGCATCAGATACACGCAAGGGATACGCACAACGGCAAAGAGGTACGCAGTCATATAACCAAAAATGCACGCCTGTGCAATTAGAACATCTATTGAATATCATGTGACCAACAATCCTCCAATCAAATGACAAGGATCCATGTAGGTGTTGTATAATCTTAAATATTCGATCCCATTTCTTGATGATATTAGAATCTTAAAGCCCTATTCTAGTTATGGTGTTAGAGTTTCTTGTTTTCAGCAGGTCAGTAGCATGACAAAAACCAAAACTAAGATACTGTGAATAATTTTCCACCTAAAGTTGAATATAAAAAAATGAGAGGCAAATATAGGTGATTCAATCCTTGTCCTAAACCAATTCTCGCTACCCCAAATAGCGATTCTGCCGAGATCCGGGGAAATCCTGAAAACGCGCATTGCATTATGGGATAGCTTTTCGACATTACAGCTTCCTGTGCAGGCGGCGCGATAGCGCAAACGTAAAACGCCGTCGCCACACAACGTGTATGCACCGAATATGTCGTCTGCTCGGTCTTGTTTTTTTTTGCAAATATTTCAACGTTTATTTGAACATTTCATTCGTTGTTTTTTGCGTCTTTTGACATCAGTGACGATGGTTTTCTTTTGTGAGGCTGCACAGTGCTGGGCTCATGATTCCAAGCGTAAGAACCCTGAAAAATGGGGGTGGATGAAGGCCGTGACTTGGGATGGGACTCTATACCGGAAGTTGTAGTGACGACCCGAGAGAGTGAAAATTACCTCGTCTCGCGAATTTCGAGATTTTCGTACCTATTTAGGGGTAGCGAGAATTCATCCATGTTGTACATGTACACTGTAGGCCTATGTACAGTGTATATCGTTGATTCAACATGGCGTAGAAAAAGTTCTCATGCATGGTAGCGGTGCAGCAAATATGAATATTCATGCTATAGAGCACCGTTTGCTTGAAAATGCAAGCCGATCGCCTGTCTGATTATCAAGATATTTATGATTGAAAATCAAAATCAAATTTTGCGTTTGCCAAACGGTTTTCATAACACTACAGTCTATTGATGAAAACGAGTATGGTCAAACCTGTCATTCAAAGGTTTTTTAATTTTTTGAGGCACTTCTTGATCATTTTGAAGCGCAATTTTTTTAGGGCTTCAATATATCGCCATATCACAGACACTGATAACACGTAGTGTCGTGCATCTCAGATTTAACATTGTTAAACGATCCCTTTAATCAACAATACACAACGTGGGATAAATTGGGTTAGGACAAGGAATCGCCCTTATTCCTATCGAAGACGTCTTCAAATTATAATTAAAGTGGTTGTCCAGATGCACAGAGGAGTCGAAAAACGTTGTAAGTCAAAATGTAATTACTACTTCTTAAGTTCTTTACATTTCGAAAAAATGTGCCCCTCCCCGCTGTTTGAATCAATTTCCGATGCAGGCTCTGGTGCTCCCTGGAGTGAGGGAAGAAGTAGACTGAAAATTTCTTTCTCTTTCATTCGTTAGCCTCTTATTTGGTAAGGGTCAGCTCCTCTGTTTAGAGAAAAAAGCCGGCTATAGGGTCTCCTGTCATTAAAGGAAAATGACGTCATCCATGGTCATCTATTGACAGTAACAGTTTAAAATACGACTGCAAGAATTTCAAGATGGAGTTCAATTTCGACGAAGAAAAAAAGACCCCTCAAACACATCATACGGTCAATCTGTTAAGTGAAACTGATGTATATTAGCCTAGGCCTAATTTTCAACTACATAAATGCATTGAAAGTGAATCTGTTACAAAGTTTGTTGGCACTCTTGGTGGGACGTTCGTCTCACCGAATTCTGACAGGAGACCCTATGGCTGGCTTCTGTCTCTGAAGAGAGGAACCAACCACACCAAAAAAAGAGGCTAATGAATGAAAGAGACAGAAATTTTTGGTCTAGGGATGAAGGATCTGTGAACTACTCAACTAGTAAAACTTAAGTACCAGTAGTAATCTCATTCTCTATTACTTTTTAGGCCTACATGTACATGTACCTGTAGTATCACTCTAATTAGATTCATGTTTGATTTTTCACTTCGAATGTTATGCCTTTAACTTAGGTAGTAGGTACGCACTACGCAGATGTACATGTACATGTAGGTGACTATATTACTGTCATATACATGTAGATGCAGTACAGTAGGGAATATAATCCACACATACATTTAGCAGCATAAGTATACTTTTTGTGTGTTAAAAACTGTTTAGAGGAAATCTATTGATTCTCAACATTTCAAACACCACTGTACAAAACTCAACCATGTCAACTAAGTTCACTAAAAATCGGTACTAGTGACAATTGATGACACCTAAATAGCAGTTAAATACAATTTTTCAACTTACCAATGTAAGAAAAAATCCTTTGAAAATTCAAATCGTGAGTCTACTGTCAAACTTGCCGATCAGCCACTTCCTTTTCAATGTATGCATTTGTGTGCAATGTGTGTATTGTGTGCAGTTGCAGCCTCTCAGCACATAGTACAGGGCTAGAGGTCTCCATCAAAGCATAGAGTCTAAGGCTGTGCACAACAGTGTAATGAGGTACCCGAGTACACTCCCAGGCTTACAAGTGAATACTTGAATTTTCGGACGCCATGTTTTTTTGAATTTTTTTTGAATTTTTTTGAATTTTTTTGAATTTTTTTGAATTTTTTTTTGCCACCACCATACCACTGCAACAGTATCCCAGTTCTGTCGCCGAAAAACGCATGCAATTTTACTTCGAGTTGCAGTTGAAGGCGCCGATTTAATAATAATAATAACAGTAAACAATGCTGTTTTAACAGAAATCAAGACATTTGGTCCCAGTTTCCGAGTGGTGAGTTTGACAGTGCTTGAGTTGGGAAACATTTTTACCGACGGCACAATGCCAGCGGCCGCCGCTCACCCAGGCACGGGTAAGCGTCGGCCTGGACAGATTTTTTTTTTTTTTTTTTTTTTTGCGGCCGAATATTCGGGTACGAGAAATCGTACCCGAGTAGTTGTCAACCGTGCGGGTACTCGAGCATTCGACTACACGTCGCAGCCCTAATAGAGTCAATGCTAATGTGTATTGACCTCTATCGCTGTACTATGCCACACATGCTGAGAGGCAGTGATTACACACAATTGCACACT
The DNA here is from genome assembly GCA_035222895.1 of Strongylocentrotus droebachiensis. NCBI lineage: Eukaryota > Metazoa > Echinodermata > Echinoidea > Camarodonta > Strongylocentrotidae > Strongylocentrotus > Strongylocentrotus droebachiensis. Next base: position 77,570 of record JAVYIG010009144.1, on the reverse strand, counting down.
AATGCACACAATGAATACGTTGTGGCTGATCAGCAAGTTTGACAGTAGTAGGGTGTCTGAACGTTTTTTTTAATTTTCCCTTCGTCGATTGTACAGTAGACTGAAATCGTTACTCATGAGGAAATAAAGTTATTGGAATATTGGAATACAACTCTTATCTACCGGTATGGTACATGTAATTATTAAATTATTAATCAATTAATACTTTGCTGCAAATTGTGATTTTTAAAGATTGCATGTATTTATTTCAACTACAATCACCATTGGCTCGAAGGCACATTGATGGCTCGATTTCAGGATTGCGGCATGGCTCGTCTGACCATGGAATACTGTGTCGGTGTGTGCGACCAATTCAAGACTAGCGACTGTATTTTCGCGCGAAATTTAAATGTCATTTTGGACTTTGTCCCGGCAATGACACGCCCATTCCCTCGGGCTGTCTAATTCTGAACGTGAATTATTGACCATGAAATTTAAGTGTTTCAAAGCTCTTATGGACGGATTTATCGCTCATAGATAAATATGAAAGTCTCTATACAAAGTCAATGTAAAATGCATCAAGAAAATCATCACGGAATCTGTTTTATGCATTGCCATTTGCCAATGCGCCAATCAAAAATATGAAACATGATCTGCAAAAATGTGGACTCATCGTCTGCGTTTACACAGACGATCCTTATTCTCGGACCAGCCCCCCTACTGCGTAACCCGTCCACATGCAGCTACAAATAATACTCACCAAAGCATGGAGAGTCAATGCTAATGCGTATTGACCTCTAGCACTGCACTACGTGTTAATACGCAGCATTTGCACTAAGGCTGTGCACAACAGTGTAATGAGGTACCCGAGTACACTCCCAGGCTTACAAGCGAATACTCAAATATTCGGACGCCATGTTTTTGTTGATTTTTTTTGTTGATTTTTTTTATTTTTTTTTTTTGCCACCACCATACCTTTGGAGCAGTATCCCAGTTATGTCGCCGAAAACGCATGCAATTTTACTTCGAGTTGCAGTTGAAGGTGCCGATTTAATAATAATAATAACAGTAAACAATGCTGTTTTAAAAACCAAAGATGGCAGAATAATCCATTTTCCTCCGAGTCCAAACAGAAATCCGGACATTTGGTCCCAGTTTCTGAGTGGTGAGTTTGACAGTGCTTGAGTTGGGAAACATTTTTACCGACGGTACCATGCCAGCGGCCGCCGCTCTCCCTGGCACGAGTCAGCGTCGGCCTGGACAGAATTTTTTTTCTTTGCGGCCGAATATTTGAGTACGAGAAATCGTACTCTAGTAGTTGTCAACAGTGCGGGTACATTTGTACTCGAGCATTCGACTACTCGTCGCAGCCTTAGAAAATACCTTTCCCCCACTTTTTGCATATATATCGCCTAATGCATTAGAATGCAGCTGTTTAATTCCAGGAAGCTCCAACACTGGCGCCGCAGGCGTCGGAGCTTCAGTTGGCGGATCTTGGGGTTAGCAGGGGTGATATAGTGAGCACAAAAAAAAAAAAAGGTTTTTTGTTTTCCCCTCAACCTTGCCCCTTTGAGTAAAAAAAAAAAGAAGAGGATTCGTGGGGAAAAAATGGCATCTAACAACATTCCCCCCCCCCTTTCCAGTAAGAAAATTGGGACAAAATTGGGAAAATTGGGAAAAAAATAGGGCAAAATAGGGAAGAATAGAGAAAATAAGAGGGAAATCTGGAAAATCAGGATAAAATAAGGAAGAAGAAGAAAAAAATGGTAAAAAAAAAAAAAATCAATTTTTTTATTTTTATAAATCGGGAAGAAACGAAAAAAATCGGAAAAATTTAAAAAAATCGGGAAACCGATTTGAATCGGGTTTTTATCAGGCCTGGGTTAGTAAAACAGCCGATTAATAGGCGATATTATCGTTAAATCTGCAAAGGGAGTACTTACAATTTTGACTTCATAGATTGCACGACTCCTCAGGGCATAACACCAATTACTTGAATTTATAATTTGAAGAGAGTCTTCGATGGGAAAAAAAGGGTCATGCACGGCAGTGGCGCAGCAAATATGAATATTCATGCTATCAAGCACTGATCGCTCGAAATCGCTGAATATGCACGAGGTTGCGAAGGGCCGGGGGACCGCTCTGTTTGTTCGAGTCGTGCATATTCAGCTATTTCGAGCGATCGGTGCTCTATAGCATGAATATTCATATAATTTCTGCGCCACTGCCGCGCATGCGTACCTTCTCTTCGCCATTTTGAATCGACGCTGCAACATGGAAGAATCGTTGGTGTAGTAAACCGAATAACCCTTTTTATCCCATCGAAGACTTCTTCAAATTATAATTTCAAGTGATTGGTGTTATGCCCTGAGGAGTCGTGCAACCTATGAAGTCAAAATTGTAAGTACTCCCTTTGCAGATTTAACGATAATATCGCCTAATCGGCCATTTTTACTAACCCCAGGATCTGCCAACTGAAGCTCCTACGCCGGTGTTGGAGCTTCCAGGAGTTAGCAGCTGTTTAGCGAAAAAATGATAACTCGGCGTGAACCACTTTTTGGTCCATTCTGACCAAAGCTATGAATATTGCAGTTTTTAGTTGTTGAGGGGGCTTTATCTTTTGATAGAAACATGGGTGAGTCTTGAAATTCGAAATGTATTATTCTGATTACATTTTTTATTCAAATATCCAACAACAATGGTGAAAAACGATCCAAATTGAAAATTGAAAAATTGTTCAGACACCCTAATAGAGAGTCAATGCTAATGCGTATTGACCTCTAGCACTGTTACCTTTAAATGTAAAAAACTGTCAAACCGTTAAGCTATTCAAAACTAGTCTCAAGACACACTTATTCAAAATTGCGTTCGATGATTAATTAACTCTGTTCACTTTGACGTGTATTCCATATATGTATTGTAATTTGTATGTTTATTTGCATTTTTAGTTTTGTATAAGATGTAATTGTATATCAGTCTTTTTTGTGTGTATAGCGCTTAGAGACTTCGGTGGTAAGCGCTTTATAAGTAACGTTTTTATTATTATTATTATTATTATTGTTAGGCAGCATTTGAATACATTACACTCTCAACACACAGATGCACATAATCATGCCGAAAGGCGACAGTGGACTCACAATTAGAATTTTTAAATTATTCTTTCAAACATTGAAAAGTTGAAAAAATTGTATTTTACTACTAGATTTCTAGACCGATTCTATTTAGAGTCTACATGTACTACATGTAGACTCTAAATAGAATCGGTCTAGCCTTGGCCAACATCTAGTCCTAGATCTAGATTCAATCGTCACTAAACTTCTAAAGTACCGATTTTGAGTGAAATGTTGAGAATCAATAGTACAGCTTTAAATACACAGCCAGGATAGTAGTCTAATGCTAATGCACCTACTCACGTCACCACTTATGACCTAGAATATAGAATCTAGAATGTGTGGTCTAGACCACTCCAGCAAAGCTAGCATAAAGGGGCGCTGGTCCGAGAATAAGAATCGTCTTCATAAAAGAGGATCGTCTTCGTAAACACGGACCGATGCGTCCTCAAAAATAAGGACCGTCTGCATTTTAGCAGACGTTTCATATTTTGGATCGGCACATTGGCGATGCAAAAAAACGGATTCTGCAATGATTTTCTTGATGCATTTTACATTGACATTGTACAGAGACATTCACATTTTAAGCAATAAATCCTTGGGAAGACGGACAACCCATAAAAGTAGACAGTGAACTAGGGTTATTTTCCCCCGGGGAATCCATTTTTGGCATCGCCAGCCGGGCGGTTCTGTAACATATGAAACCCCCAGAGCGCTGATGAAAAAAAACGTCCTCGAAAATGCAGACAACCCTTATTTTTGAGGACGCATTTGTCCTCGTTTATGAGGATATCCTTGTTTATGAGGACGATCCTCATTCTCGGACCAGCGCCCCTACTGCTAATGCGTATTGTCCTCTAGCACTGCATGCTTGCTAGTGTGAGGAAGGTATTATTAGACACAAATACACACACCACTGGCCTAGACCCTAGATCTATAAAAATTTAGTATAGAAATTTATTACTCACTTCTTGACAAAATGATGATCTTTAAAGTAGTTCCAGACTTCCAGCCGGCAGCCTTCATCCAGTGCAGTGCAAAGTTGGTCGTTTTCTTCAGACCGACTATTTTCCCACACATATAAGTGGATGTGTGGGACTTGTACTCGTACTTCGTAGTCTGAGCTATGCTTGGTTGGTAAATAATACTGCATCGATCCTTTCTCGCTTTGTTAAATGATTGCAATTCTTCTTTCCTGGTGTTAATCTAACCTTTCCCCATACTGTGGGTTTTAAAGGAAGACAAATCTGGCAAAATGGCAGAGTTGACAGTTGAGATTATTTGAAGGATAGACCCTAACGTTAGGCCTATTTGAAATTGAAATTAAACATTTCATTCTCTACCACGCCACTAGATGGCAGCAAACCTAAATTGAGTTCCAGTCTTCCTTTCTTCATATTTGGACCCTCCGATAGGCCAGTTTATTGAAAATCAATCTCTCAGTAACATATTTGAATACATGAATACACAAATGAATAACATATAATAGTTCGGAATAACATAGACATAACTAATATCAACCATAAAAAGCGATTACTGAAACAGTAGCATATTGATAATAATAATATGATAATAATACTGTATATATACATGCAAGAAATAGATTTTTTTTAAATACTGCAACATCATGACTGAAAATGATGTGGGAAATTCAATATAATAATACTAAACGATCAAAATCCTTTTAAATTGATCAATTTTGTAATCGAATTTCATCAGTTTTGTTAGCAAGTATACTAACTTGCCTGGTATATTGCTTTATTGTCCTGGTCTGGAAGAAAGGTATAGACTTTTGTATTTCAGTATACTCGTTTCTATAGCTGTCATTCAATTATGATTTAAAACTCTTGGAGAATTAGAAAATAAATTGTTACAATTCCTTCTTATTGGATCAGTTCAAGGTTATTAAACAAAAGAGGATTTAGCTAATTCTTCTGATAATTCAAATTAAGATGGACAGAATTTTTACAAATCTTAATTCTACAACATAAGTATACTCATAGGGAAAGTTGAGTTTGGAGGGCCAGTAAATTGTCCGAATCCGATTTTAAACCTATTTGTATTTACACAAAAACATTTATCATATTAATCTTTGGAAATTCCTTTAATTACTACTCAATGTTCCCAAAACAAACAACATGTTACGTCGGATGATTGGGCAACCATCGCTAACATTATTTCCTAGCTAAAAATTTGGGTTTTCAACAGTTTAGGTCGAATTGTTTTGAAGGGTCCCGAAAAGAGTATATTTTGCAAACTTTCTGACCCCTCCATGCAAGAACTCAGCCCTTTATTAATGTTGTCAAGAAGTCAAAGACATGGCAATGCACACGATCTTTTTTTATATCATGCCTATTTATGCCTTCTCATATGCCTATTTATATTAACCGATGCAGAAATAAACATGCAGTAAGTGACTGACCATCCCCTCCCCCGCAAAAACCCATCAATATTAAGAAGAAGTATTAAAGAAACTGAAAGAAATTACACAATATGAAAATGGTGAAAGAAAAGAGAACAAAGATAGGAATATTAAAGATGCCAGAAATATAGCCATGAAAAGAATATCCCAAAAACGACAATTGTTTTGCGGAACAGAGGTTGCGTTGGATGCCAGGCGCGGATCCACGGGGGGGGGGGGGGGGGGTGGGGTGGGGTTAACAAGCCGGTTTAAAAAAAATGATATATAGATATTTTTTATATTTTTTTAAAAATGAAAAAATGAAAATGGGGTCCCCTCCCGGCATTCTTCTGACATTCTTTATTTACTTTAACGCATGAAACAATAAAAATATGCAACATTTTACAGTGAAATAAACGATTTTTCGTAAAAACCTGGATATATATCCTCCTACTAGGGGCGGATCCAGCCGGCGGAAAAGGGGGGGGGCAAATCTTGAGAAATATTTAGCGGCGAATCAGCTAGCCAGCGAATAAGCGGGGGGGGGTGGGGGGGGCGGGGGAGGAGTTAGGAGCACTTCTTTTTTTGTTCAGGGAGGGGGGGGGGGGTTGAGGGCTGGATCCGCCCCTGTAGGAGGCTATATATCCAGGTTACGAAAAAAAATCGTTCATTTCACTGAGAAATGTGCGTGTTTTAGTCGATTTACACGTAAAAGTCAATAAAACAAAGCTGGGGGTGGGGGGAGGGGCGGCTGGGAAAAATACTGCGGATTCGGGGTGGGGGGGGGGGGGGGGAACGAGAAATGTCAATGTGGACACTATGTCAACAGTCAACAACAAACAAAATGTGTATTTGTTTTCACTTTCGTTATGTTTGGTGTGAACGTTTTGATTCTCGAACGCCCATGATATTTTATTATTTTTTTACTCTAATTATCGTTTGTTACATTAGTTCAAAAATAATAGGCCTATGTTTAAACATATTTGAAAATAAATTTCATAGCTTCTGTACATTGTTTCAGTTTAAGTATTACAATATTTAAAAATATCGTATTATTTATTATATTATGTATATAACATTAAAAAGATGTGGCGAAAATGTTTCTCTTCTTCTTTGGAAACATTCTTATGATATCACGAAAACATTACATGTGGACTGTTTGTAGGATAAATTTTTAAACATTTCGAAAAACATTCAAATTTTTTTATTTTATTTGTTTTGTAAAAAAACGTTTTTGAAATGTTTTTGTGACATTTGTACAACGTCTTAATGTAAGGATTACGACATTTTAACAACATTCTTAAAATGTTCTGCTTATATCATATCATTGATATTTAAAAGATGTTGTAAAAACGTTTCTCTTCTTCTTTGAAAACATGATTATGATATCACGAAAACATTACATGTGGACTGTTTGTAGGATATTTTTTAAACAATTCGAAAAACATTCAAAAAATGTTATTTTATTTGTTTTGTAAAAAAACGTTTTTGAAATGTTTTTTGTGACATTTGTACAACGTCTTAATGTAAGGATTACGACATTTTAACAACATTCTTAAAATGTTCTGCTTATATCATATCATTGATATTTAAAAGATGTTGTAAAACGTTTCTCTTCTTCTTTGAAAACATGATTATGATATCCCGAAAACATTACAAGTGGACCGTTTGTAAGATCTTTTTTAAACATTAAAAAAAAACGTTAACAAAATGATTTTTAAATTGTTTTGTTAAAAACGTTTTTGAAATGTTTTTTGTGACATTTGTACGACGTATCAATGTAAGGATTACAACATTTTAACAACATTCTTAAAATGTTCTGCTTATATCATAACAATGATATTTAAAAGATGTTGTAAAAACGTTTCTCTTCTCCTTTGAAAACATTATAATGATATCACGAAAACATTACATGTGGACTGTTTGAAGGATATTTTTTAAACATTATGAAAAACATTCAAAAAATGTTATTTTATTTCTTTTGTTAAAAACGTTTTTGAATTGTGTTTTGTGACATTTGTACAACGTCCTAATTTAAGGATTACAACATTTTAACAACATTTTTTAAATGTTCTGTTTATATCATATCAATGACATTTTAAAGATGTTAGAAAAACTTTTCTTTCTTCTTTGAAAACATGATTATGATATCACGAAAACATTACAAGTGGACAGTTTGTAAGATCTTTTTTAAACATTTAAAAAAAAAACGTTAACAAAATGATTTTTTAATTGTTTTTGTTAAAAACGTTTTTGAAATGTTTTTTGTGACATTTGTACAACGTCTGAATGTAAGGATTACAACATTTTAACAACATTCTTAAAATGTTCTGCTTATATCATATCAATTACATTTAAAAGATGTTGTACAAACGTTTCTCTTCTTCTTTGAAAACATTATTATGATATCACGAAACATTACATGTGGACTGTTTGTAGGATATTTTTTAAACATTTTGAAAAACGTTACCAAAATGATTTTTAAATTGTTTTGATGAAAACGGTTTTGAAATTAATTTTTGTGACATTTGTACAACGTCTGAATGTAAGGATTACAACATTTTAACAACATTTTTAAAATGTTCTTTTTATATCATATTAATTACATTTAAAAGATGTTGTAAAAACGTTTCTCTTCTTTTTTTGAAAACATTATTATGATATCACGAAAACATTACATGTGGACTGTTTGTAAGATGTTTTTTAAACATTTTGAAAAACATTCAAAAAATGTTATTTTAATTGTTTTGTAAAAAACATTTTTGAAATGTTTTTTTGTGACATTTGTACAACGTTTAAATGTAAGGATTACAATATTTTTAAAACATTTTTAAAATGTTTTTGTTATATCATATCTATAACATTTAAAAGATGTTAGAAAAACGTTTCTTTTCTTCTTTGAAAACATTTCTATGATATAAAGAAAACATTTCATATGGACCGTTTGTAAGATCTTTTTAAACATTTTGAAAAACATTAAAAAAATGTTATTTTAATTGTTTAGTTTATAACGTTTTTGAAATGTTTTTTGTGACCTTTGTACAACGTCTGAATGTAAGGATTACAACATTTTAACAATATTTTTAAAATGTTCTTTTTATATCATATCAATTACATTTAAAAGATGTTGTAAAAACGTTTCTCTTCTTTTTAAAAAACATTATTATGATATCACGAAAACATTACATGTGGACTGTTTGTAAGATGTTTTTTAAACATTTTGAAAAACATTCAAAAAATGTTATTTTTATTGTTTTGTTAAAAACATTTTTGAAATGTTTTTTGTGTGACATTTGTACAACGTCTAAATGTAAGGATTACAATATTTTTAAAACATTTTTAAAATGTTTTTGTTATATCATATCTATAACATTTAAAAGATGTTAGAAAAACGTTTCTTTTCTTCTTTGAAAACATTATGATATCACGAAAACATTACATGTGGACTGTTTGTAAGATGTTTTTTAAACATTTTGAAAAACATTCAAAAAATGTTATTTTAATTGTTTTGTTAAAAACATTTTTGAAATATTTTGTTGTGACATTTGTACAACGTCTAAATGTAAGGATTACAATATTTTTAAAACATTTTTAAAATGTTTTTGTTATATCATATCTATAACATTTAAAAGATGTTAGAAAAACGTTTCTTTTCTTCTTTGAAAACATTTCTATGATATAAAGAAAACATTTCATGTGGACCGTTTGTAAGATCTTTTTTAAACATTTTGAAAAACATTAAAAAAATGTTATTTTAATTGTTTAGTTTATAACGTTTTTGAAATGTTTTTTGTGACCTTTGTACAACGTCTGAATGTAAGGATTACAACATTTTAACAATATTTTTAAAATGTTCTTTTTATATCATATCAATTACATTTAAAAGATGTTGTAAAAACGTTTCTCTTCTTTTTTAAAAACATTCAAAAAATGTTATTTTTATTGTTTTGTTAAAAACATTTTTGAAATGTTTTTTGTGTGACATTTGTACAACGTCTAAATGTAAGGATTACAATATTTTTAAAACATTTTTAAATGTTTTTGTTATATCATATCTATAACATTTAAAAGATGTTAGAAAAACGTTTCTTTTCTTCTTCGAAAACATTATGATATCACGAAAACATTACATGTGGACTGTTTGTAAGATGTTTTTTAAACATTTTGAAAAACATTCAAAAAATGTTATTTTAATTGTTTTGTTAAAAACATTTTTGAAATATTTTTTTGTGACATTTGTACAACGTCTAAATGTAAGGATTACAATATTTTTAAAACATTTTTAAAATGTTTTTGTTATATCATATCTATAACATTTAAAAGATGTTAGAAAAACGTTTCTTTTCTTCTTTGAAAACATTTCTATGATATAAAGAAAACATTTCATGTGGACCGTTTGTAAGATCTTTTTTAAACATTTTGAAAAACATTAAAAAAATGTTATTTTAATTGTTTAGTTTATAACGTTTTTGAAATGTTTTTTATGACATTTGTACAACGTCTAAATGTAAGGATTACAACATTTTAACAACATTTTTAAAATGTTCTTTTTATATCATATCAATTACATTTAAAAGATGTTGTAAAAACGTTTCTCTTTTTTTTTGAAAACATTATTATGATATCACGAAAACATTACATGTGGACTGTTTGTAAGATGTTTTTTAAACATTTTGAAAAACATTCAAAAAATGTTTTTTTAATTGTTTTGTTAAAAACATTTTTGAAATGTTTTTTTTGTGACATTTGTACAACGACTAAATGTAAGGATTACAATATTTTTAAAACATTTTAAATTTTTTTTGTTATATCATATCTATAACATTTAAAAGATGTTAGAAAAACGTTTCTTTTCTTCTTTGAAAACATTTCTATGATATAAATAAAACATTTCATGTGGACCGTTTGTAAGATCTTTTTTAAACATTTTGAAAAACATTAAAAAAATGTTATTTTAATTGTTTAGTTTATAACGTTTTTGAAATGTTTTTTGTGACATTTGTACAACGTCTGAATGTAAGGATTGCAACATTTTAACAACATTTTAAAAATGTTCTTTTTATATTATATCAATAACATTTAAAAGATGTTGTAAAAACGTTTCTCTTTTTTTTAAAAACATTATTATGATATCACGAAAACATTACATGTGGACTGTTTGTAAGATGTTTTTTAAACATTTTGAAAAACATTCAAAAAATGTTATTTTAATTGTTTTGTTAAAAACATTTTTGAAATGTTTTTGTGTGACATTTGTACAACGTCTAAATGTAAGGATTACAATATTTTTAAAACATTTTTAAAATGTTTTTGTTATATCATATCTATAACATTTAAAAAATGTTCTGAAAACGTTTCTTTGCTTCCTTCAAAACGTTGTTATGATATTATAAAAACATTTCATGTGGACTGTTTGTAAGATCTTTTTTAAACATTCTACAATAATGTTCAAAAGATGTTTTTAAAACATGTCCCAAAAATCATCGGAATTGGTACATTAAAAAAATGTTTTTATAATGTTTAACATAATAGCAATAATGTTTTATAAATGTTATAATAACATTTTAAAGAAATGTTCTCTTTAAGACATTCTCAAGACCTTTTGAAAATGTTATGATAACGTTATGTGTTAGCTGGGTAGGCCGATTAATCACAAGCTATACACGACCGTACATTATGGGCGCATGTACGAGGATGGAAACTTACTCAGACTTGTTGAAAGCTCGTCTAGCATCAAACTGGGGATGGATGGTGGTGATGATGTCATGGATTCTGTTTATCGTCATATTCGGCATTATGTATTCATATGGGATTCTATTCGTCGAGTTCCAGGCTGAGTTTGAGAGCTCTGCGACATTCACGGGTAGGGATTTCTTCTAATTTTTTAGTTGCAATGACGACCTTCGTCATTGCCTTGTTTTCGTTCACATTCTGCCCCATTAATATTCTTGTTTTCCTCCTGGTTTTCCTTATCGTCCGAAAATCCCATTCGTTTTGCACGTAGTGCTTGTTATTCCTAGTTAGGTACTTTCCTCAAGTCCTTTTCCTTTCAAATTTCGTAGGCATCATCTCTAGCATCTCATCAAGGTCACCTACTTTTTCGATTTTCGAAATCACTCATGCATGACCGTCAAGGCGCCATTTTGTCCGTTTCTGGTCCATTTTAAGGCATTTCTTTCTTCCTTCCTATCTCCACTATCCTAGATCCTACAAACTTCTAACAAATTCCTCTAGATAGTCTTAGAGATGTTCTTTAATCTGCGATGTATAATCTGCCCTTCAAAATGCCATCTTCATACTCAAAATTCAAATCTGAAACCGTCTCCGTCAACAATCTCTCAAATTCTTGAAAAATTCACCCCTAAATCATCTAAAACTGCCATAACTTTCTCATATAAATTCTGTTTTGTATTTAAATCACACAGTATCTTTATCTCATAATTGCACATAGCCATGCCAAATTTCACGCTCCAATGGCTTTGCAAAACATAAATAGCGCCCTCTAAAGTTCTGGGAATTGGCTTTCTTTCTGTGGTCGTATCTCCATTATGGCTTGGCAGACCCGTATCCTTTTTTGGATTTAGATACTTGAAGATATGCCCTTTCCAGCCATATACAAAATTATATACCCTAACACTGACCGACTTTGCGAAAAATGCCCTCCAAATTCGCCATTTTCAAGAAAATTGAGAAATAACTTAAAATTGCTCTAAATTAGCGATCTTTATACCTACATCAATAAAACTTGGCAGACATATGTATCCATATACGTGACAACTGTCCGCCAAGTTTGGTAAAATTTGAATATGTAAGCGCAAAGTTATCGCCGAAAATGATGAATTTACTATGCATTACGTAATAGCGCGTTTAATGCGTGCAATACATTGCGCGAAGATAACAATGGTGTCAAACTGACCGCAATGAAGTGCCCTTTCGGATGATACCAAGTATTATATATGTTCACACAGAAAATTGTGAGTAAATCGCATTTGAACAAAGATCACTACACGAATTCCGCCGAGTTTCCGCCCGAACCTAACACGTTTCGGCTATGACGTCATTTTTTCAGACTGCTTTTCGCCCCTTAAACGTCCTTTTTTTTCCTTGAAAATTTGCAGTGACATGCCGAGTTCCAATACGCAGGGCACCTCTTGGCCGGATTTTTGAAATTGGTCAAGGGGGCCATTTAAGACGCCATTTTGTCCTATACATCTATTTTACATCACGTGTTTCGATAGGATTATCATAGAAAAAAAGAGAGTGGTTTACAATAACAACCATGAAATTCTCTTTCTAATGATACCAAATACGGCCCATAAAGAGACGTAAAGAGAGAGAGAAAAAACAATTTAACTCCGGCCATAATACAGATCCTGCACGTTTTCCGCCCATTCATTACACGCATTGTCTATGGGGCATATCGGGTTCACGCTTTTGGCCCCCAGAACGATCTTTATTGCAATGACGAACATGCACCAAATCCCATTGGTTTTTGCACGCAGTGCTTGTGAGCCCTTTCTAGGTTCTTTCCCCTATCCCAATTGCTTTCAAACTTCGTAGGCATAGTCACTACCATCCCATCAAGGTCACTGTTGAGGCCTTTCTTTCGCCCTACCTATCTCCAATATCACAGAAGCTACAGACTTCGTGCAAATTGCTCTGGATAGTCCGAGAGAAGCTCTTTCGTTTGACACATAGAAACACGGCGTCATTGCACGCACATCGTTCTGACACGATTGCATTTCTAGTTTTATTCTTCTTTTTCTTCTTTGAGTATATAGTAGTAATTTACAGTATTGTATTATTATTACTACTATCATTATTATTATTATTATTATTATCATTATTATTATTATCATTTTCATTATTTTTTTATTTTATTAATGCTTTTATAATCATTATCATTATTTAACCTATATCTTATATGCAACTATAGAGGCGGGTCTAATTAAGCCAAGGACCTTACACATTAAAGAGGTGATGTCAACGTAATAATATATGCATATAATGTTTGGGATACCCACAGATTACACTAGCCCTACCAGAACCCCCTGCTTGATATCATGGCCCTGCTCTACGGCCTGTCCAAAAGGCAGGTCAGACCGACCGGCTTTTATTATACTCGCAAGGTGCCACTTGACCAACCTTATTCACCCTTTATAGCATACAGGTGCATGTGTTCATTTATTGTCAATACTTTGTGTACAATGTGCGCTGTCCCTACACTGTAACATTTGTTTTTGTTTACTTTTAAAACATGTTTTTTCCACACAAAAATCCAAACACATACACTAACATTTACATGCTTAGGTAATAGTAGTCAAACACTTAAAACGCAGGTAAATTAGCGCTTATTGTTAAACAATCAGTTTAGCCGCTTGTTAGCAAACAGTTTTGTCTCTTGCTGTACGTTAGATAGTGAATGGTTTATCTGTTGTGAAATTGGTCAATATAAGTGAGCATTTGTAGACACGCTACTGCTAACAGTTCACAAGCACTATTTTCAGAAGATATGAGTAAAAGCACATACAAATAGGTCAACCGTTGTAAAATTGTAGGATGGCAATCTTTTGAACGGTGCTTAGAACAATTCAATTCAGAACTTTATTTCAGACTCAGCTGCACAAGGCAGAGGTCCATAAAACACATGTTACATATAGATAGGGAAAAGAGCTGAGTATGAACATGATGAGTATAATCAGGCGCGGATCCACGGGCCGATTCTACCGGCCCGGCCCCCCCCCCCCCCTCCACTAGCCTCCCAAACCGGTAAAAAAATAGGATAGTAATTATACGTAAATTTTACCTTTAATTTTTTTTAAACGCCCCCCCCCCTGACCTGCCAGTGACACAAGTGCGGCATCAAAATATTTGTGCTTCTCTGACCGTAAGTAAATGCCTAAAACCTCTGAGCTTCCTGGGACTCCGCCCACTGAACCCCCCACACCAATTTACGCTCGCTACCCTCTACCTGATCGTAAATGCTTTAGCCCCCCCCCCCCCCCCCCACTTTGATAAACGTTCCGCGGGGCCTGTGTATATAATATATACGCATACAACACTGATCTTTATGATGTCTTTAACGTGACATATCTTCTTCTCCACTTGCAAACGAGAAAGAAAACAAGGTCATTAAAAGGGACTAAGCGACAACTAATGATTGTGATTCAAATTCATGCAAATATTTGGTTGAATAAGCACTGCTATTCACCAGAATATTCTTTGTAAAAACAACTTTAACAAATCTCAGCCATGCTTACTGAGTTGAGACGTTCCATTCAATTTAAAATACTCATTAAAGAATACACTTCTCCTAATCTGAAGGTGATCTTACAACACAGTGGCAGAATTGCATGGCTGAGATTTGTAAAAGTCCTTTTTACAAAGAAGATTCTGGTGAAAAGCATTGCTTATTCAAAAAAAATACTTGCATCAATTTGAATCAGAATGATCATTTTGTCGCATGATCCTTTTATTAAATAACCTTGTTTTCTTTTTTATTTGCAGGGGGAGAAGAAGCTATGCCACGTTAAGAAATCAGTTGTATCATGCGTATATACATATGATAACAGAACAAAATATTGATTATCAGATTGTCATTTTGGAATGCCTCTATATAAATACCCGATCTTACTGTGCTGATACCACATTGTCTTTAGCCCGTATCAGTATTAGTATGAGCCAATATAAAGTTATTATTCTTTATTCATTTCAGTATAATGCTTTTCCTCAAAAATAGTTTCGCTATTTTTTTTAGGGTTGAGACGCTAAGAAAAAAAGAAATTAGTGGTCCTCCTCTCCAGCATCCCCCCCCCCCCCCCCCCCGCTTTAGTATACACCGGCCGGCTGAGTCGGCGCAAAAATGTTCCCACAAAACTGGACCCCCCCCCAAAAAAAAAAAAATATATATATATAAATATATTTGTGCTCTTATCCACCCCCCCCCCCCCTCTCCCACCCCCCGCTCATTCGCCGTTCGCCGCTAAATATTTTCTCAAGATTTGGGCCCCCCCCCCCCCCCCCCCCTCATGCCGCCGGCTGGATCCGCCCCTGGCAGCAGTAAATAGTGAAACCTGCTTCCCCCCCCCGTCCTCTTTCTCTCTTTTTATTGTTGTTTCTTTCCCTTTTCTTCCAACTTCAATCAAGGTTGGGCAGGGTCAATTCCCATAGGGCTCACTGTTCTCCTCGCCCCACCCATGAACGTTATCATCGACCGTTTTGGCTACCGTCCCGTTGCCGTCATGTCTCTCGTCATCGCATCAGCAGGGGTAGTGGCGACGTCTTTCGTACCCAACATGCTTCTCGTCTACGTCACATACAGCTTGATGTTTGGATGTGGGTCTGGAGGTATTTCCCTTGTCGCCATGGGTCTTGTCGTACATTACTTTCCATCAAACAACTGTGTAAGAGCCTTGGCAGTCACTCTCAGTGGCACTAGCATTGGTACGTATAAACACCTTTTTTATATTAATAACCTATATAGCCCAGGAGAATTAGGATTTCTTAAGAAGAAAGCAATTTCTAATCGTCAAAATGCTGGCGCCCCGATTTGAATCGTCGGAAAGGGAAGAATTGAATAGTTCGCAATTAGCGCATGGTTAAAATGACCCGGGATATCGACTAATGTTTGAAACGTTGAGAAGTCCTATTACTCTATGTATTTTAGAATAACTACTACCAAAGTTTTGGATGTACTTCATCAATACATTTTTGCCTGCTCTCTTGATAATAATAGGGACTTTTAGATTCGCACGAAGACAATGGGGATTGCTACGGTCGACGTCCTTTTAATGCACTTCCTTGAATGGACGTCACACGTATCAGTCCACGCAAATCTAAAAGTCCCTATTACTTCCACCTGTGTTTCATAGAATGTACCGTCGGTGCTTGAATGAAAAATTATTACGTAACCTTCAGGGGCACTTATCCAGTATTCGTCTCGGTGGATTTGCTATTCGGAACAAAATAGTAATGGCGTGTATCGATCTCCCCATGCAGATTGTATCTACGAAGTGGCGTATTGTAAGTTAAGGGTGGCAAATAGTTAGGAAAGAATCTAATCAAGCGATTTTATTTGTTCAAAGAGAATTTAATTCAATGAAAGTTGGGCACAAGGATTATTGAATAGGCTTATCGATACTACAATATTGAATGCAGAATAAACTTTAGGTCAAGGGTCAGTTGCCAAATAAGTTGCACGAACTTAAAGATAAAGTTGAGTTCTGGTCATATGATTGCATTGTGAAACTGTGTAGAAGCGATTGGTAAATCGCTAGTCATGTAGCACATAAGTATTGTTGTATTCTATGAGGTTTTGGAATCGTCACATATTTTTATTTTTTTTGTTAAATGGCCCAGTGTTGCTATAAGCCACTTTACACAGAATTATGTATGAGACGACACAAACATGTGGCATGAAAGTATGGTACACAACCGAGCTCTTGCTGATAGATGCAGGGATGAACTTGTCATATTTTAAATATTTGAAGAGCCATCGATTTCAGGGGACGTTTATCTTTTATAAGATAATCTTCCGTACTATCGTTACAAGAATGAATTAGCTCACAATTATTCTTCACATTTCCTAGAACTCAACCTTCTCTTTAACTTTGCATTAGACTTTGGATTATAATTTTTCTCGTTGGCATGAGTCACAACAGAATAACAAGTAAAAGAAAACATGCATTGTTATCATATTCCCAGGTATGCTATCCTTTGCACCATTTCTAAGATTACTCATCGATCGATTCGGATGGAGAACCACCCTTCGGATTATTGGCTCATTGTACTTCATCTTGGGCATCCCTTGCGTTGCAAGCTTCGTACCATCCTCACCTGATATGGCGCCCTCTGTAAAGGGCCAACAGACTGATGGAGATGGTCTTAGAATGAAAGATGTTGAAACCTCGGTAGAAACACACGATGATTGTCCAAATCAGGATTCATCCACGCATAATAACGCAGGCGATTGTACTGATGGAAAACATAGTGAAGTAGAAAAGAATTGTCCTGAGAAAATTAGCGTGGATGGAGAAAAACCTGAAGATAGGCCTGTTATTTCAAGTAGTAGTCAGCACTCGTTGTATGAAGAGGATACCTCCCTGGTGCAACGGCTGCGTCAAGCTATGACTTATCCAGAGCTATCGTTCATCAGTGTAGCTGTTATCATTAATGGGCTTGCAGATTGCTTCTATTACGTTAACATGGTGAGACATACACAAATACATACTAGCATGTCTAGCGCTTTAAAATAGGAGACGGATTTTGTTTCTTCATAAGAATAATTTACTTCTTGGTGGAAAAAAAGATAAGATCTTGATATATCGTAGTAGTGATCGAGAGATATCCATTATCAGACTGTTCTTTTAACTTTTTGGAAAAGTTTTGCCCAATATGTTCTTATGGTGTTAGACATAATGTCCATACATGACATCTTCCCAAAGAAAACAACGTTCTTTCAGAAATAAATATCCATATTAGACAGCAGTCTTATTTTGTCTTCTTTAAGGTGAGCTACATGGTATCTGTCGGGTTCACGGAGAAGGATGGGGCACGTATCTTATCCGTCATTGGAGCGTCAACCGCCGTCGGTAAAATCACTCTCTCGTTCGTCGGTGAATGGCTCCCATTTCCGGTCTATTACGTCATGCTTATCGCCTCTGTGGTGAGCTGCGTAGTGATGTGCTGTTTTCTTGTCATCAGAAACCTCGCACCTATGTTCTGCCTAGCGGCTGGTAAGGAATTCTTATTTGTATAAGTCTTTCATAGGTTATTTAAGTCCTTTTTTTCTCTCTCTCCGCCTCATCAAAGGATTGATTTGGTATACATGGTTTACATTCAAAGATACAATGTTATTTGAGTCTAAACACGCGTTGCCGCACACGAGGCGTCCTTTAATGACGTAGTGCGCCGTTAAAGGTAAAGACCAGTATTGGCAACGCCCCAATTTCAAAAAATGAAATGGAAGCTCTCATTACCAATCATGTGAAAGAATATGTTTTGACTAATACATGATGATAAAAAATTTGCCGGGAAACCGCCTACTAATTCATATATTTGGTAAATTTATTTCTCTCATGGTCTGGTGAGAGAGATAGGGTAGTCCCATATACATCTTTCTGTGTATAGTGCTTGTAACTTTACGAAGAATGGGCCAAATTTCTTATCATTTTGATGATTCCAGAACCTTGCAGATGCTAGATGCTAGATGATCGACCTTTTCTGATCGATTCCACAACGTTTCTTTCACAATGCAATCGCATGACCATTACTGGTCTTTACCTTTAAACTGTGATTGCAGGGGTCTTTACGCGCCATGTGAGAATGAAATCTTAAGAATGTGCCGATTCCAAGATGGTATTAAAATATTGGCGCGTTCGGTAATGATGTATATATAGCTAATGATTCCTAACCTCAAAGTGAACAACTATTGAACTATAGCTTTCAGAACGGACTCTAAATAATAATACAATATATATATATATATGAACGTAGATCGAGTTTCCAAGTTTCCATCTGTCCAAATAGAAAATTATTTGAGGGCTTACACTATGTCATACAAATATTTTGAACGAAAGAGAAAAGTAAAATAGCTTTTGTGTCCATCTGTCATGCACTTTCTTCTAACATAATCGATGACAACTCTCTTTTCTTTTAATAGTTATCGGTGGAATAATGATGAGTACAACTACAGTAGTGACTTATTCTATTCCTAGCACTTTCTTTGGTCCTGAACGCTCTCAACAGACCTGGCCTGTAATTCTTTTCTGCAATGGCGTCGGTCTAATGTGTGGGTCACTAGTCGGTAGGTTGAATGAGTGATCCCATAAATCCTCCGTCGACATTTTTGTCAAAGATACATGTATACGCCCGTACTTGACCAATTCAGTTTATTCCAATCCTGGTCCTAGAAAACGTGGACCTCAGAATAAACCCATTTGTTAAAGATCAATTTGAGTTCTGCACGTATGGCCAGTGGAAAGTTGTTGCTTTGGGGAGTGGGGATTATTCACCTTGTTAAGAAGTTGTGTTCATACTGCTCGCACTGCCACATCCTGACAACACACTAGTATTGTACACATGGTGCGTCCACAATGGTGCGTCCACACTCACTCAAACCATGATACAGGAAGTTAAAGTTAATATAGACTTGAACAACTCATTTCGCTATTAAAACTGGAACTGATTAAAACTCAAATAGGTAACAATGTGATTTGGCGTAATACATAGTTAATGGCACATGTCCTTGGCTAAGAATTGTATATATATATATATATATACATGCGTGAAGAAAATGGTCTAGGAACGTGTTGAGAATTCTCGCACTTATATATATATATACATGTATATCCATGAAAGAAAAATTCAAATATACTGACAGCAATGAAGTATTGTCTTCTCAAAACTTACTTAAATGTTGTCTAAAACAAACAACATTAAAAATAAATTTCACAAACTCGACAATAGTTTCCTATCATTACCTACTAAATGATAAAAATGTTGTTATCAATTAAATTATCTCTTCCTATTACTTATATTCCACCCATAGTCAAAATATCATATAATCCAATATATATAGACAAAGACCATTATTATATGATTTTTACACAGTACAACATTAGATTTGTAAATGAAGAGCTTGATTTCAAAAGGAGCTAAATCCATATTTTATCAAAATTGAGTTATCTATCTTAAAATAATGATTTCCTACATGGGGACAAAATGCACTATTTCACATTCGAAAATTTCAGCAGGAAGTATGAAAAAATGTAGGTAAAATATCATGTTTCATTCCAAAAGGAGCTAAATCCAAATTGGTTTCATTACAAAAGGAGCTAAATCACTTAGGGTACTTCTGAGTAAATCACCCGTTTTATTTCTCCACTTTCCCTTTAGCCATGTACCTTCGCCCTGGACCAAAAATATATGATAAGAAAAAAAATCTACCAGTTATTTCAGATTTTTACTAAATATTTAGCTTTTGTGGATTTAGCTCCTTTTGGAATGAAACATGGATTTAGCTCCTTTTGGAATGAAACGTATTTAGCTCCTTTTGGAATGAAACTGTGATATGTTGTTTACTTTCTTTTCAAAAGGTTTTTGATTTGTGATTTCACTATCATTATTTAAAAAGAAAAGGTTTGCTACTAAATTTGAATAAATTTCAGTGACTTTATTGAGAAAATATGAAATTTTTCAGGTACAATATCATGTTTCATTCCAAAAGGAGCTGAATCCACGAAAAGAATAAATCTAAAGATTTAGTAAAAATCAGGAAAAACTGGTAGATTTTTTCTTATCATATTTTATTGGTCCAGGGTGACACCTTTAACATATATAACAACATTAAGGTACATCGCTAAAGGGAAAGTGGAGAAATAAAAAAGGCGATTTACTCAGAAGTACCCAAAGTGGATTTAGCTCCTTTTGGAATGAAACTCTTCAAATATTGAAGCTAACAAAGTGAGGAGCCACTCCTTGTATTTAGTTGTTGCATGAGGGCACGCTCACAGAAGGGTATATTTAATACACTAACATGAGTCACTGTGGTGCTAGAAATACTCCTATCATTCTTAAAGTCAAAGATGCCCCCAAAATAGGGGTGGGTATTCTGTAGGGCTCCGCACCAATAATAATTTGTATAATTGTAATAATAATAATAAAAATATTAGTAATAATTATAATAATCATAATCATAATGATAATAATAAGAAGAAATCTACAGTAAAGATACATAACACTGATTATGATGATGACATTTATATTTTCTGTAACATTCTTTCTCACTAGGCCAGTCTATAGATCGTACTGGATCATACAGAAGTGCCATTTTGACTTTTATTGGATTGTACATTGTCGTTTGCTTACTTCTCATCGCAGCACCCCTCTATCAAAGGACATTTGCTCCCAAACGTTACGTCGTACAAGAGTTACATCGAGTAAAGCGCTTGGATAAAAAGAAGAAGGGCGTTGAACAGGAGGATACCAGTGAAAAGTTTGCAGACATCTCAAAATTCAGTGGGACAAATTATGAAGTGGTATATGAACGTGTGTCAACGGTATAATAAGTGGCATAAAACACTTCTTTGTGTGCGCTACACCAATGGCAGAGAAGCCCTTTACCTGATATGCACGCCCACACTTCCTTGCTTGATACCTTCAACAACCAAGAATGTATACTGACTCGTGAAATTATACCAACTACCAAATATATGGCTTTTCGAGTACTGCTCTCATCTATTATTTCTCTTTGTTGGTTCCTTTTTTTTTATTGATGCTTTTCCCCGCTTTTTAACCCTATTTATTAGTACATGTATATTGCTATTAAAGCAATATTAATAAATTTCGCAAAACCTTCCCCTCAGAAGGGCAACAACTTATTTTTGAAATTTGCGTTTAGATAATTAGTGTAATACAAAAGGTAATAGCAGAAGGTGAATAAAATATTCCATCACCACACACATGTGGGATGGGAGCATCCATAAATGTAAATACATTTACTTGATAAACGGCTTCGCATAGCTGAGTACTTGACATTATCAAGGAAATGGCGGTGCCCATTGTTGTGCTGAGTAACTGTACATTATGCTAGGAATATTTTACTTTATATCTCTCTCATAAATTTGTGTGGGGAACCTTGTAGATTAACGGTTGTAAACGTTGTACAGAGTACATAATGTAAATTATTTTAAATCACTTCTCATGTTCATTGTGTGTATACTATTGTTATGTCTCTATGTAAAAAATCGCCTTAATAAACAAAACAAAAATACATGATTATGCAGAAAATGATTAGACTTTTAAACTTGAAACTTGAAGCTTTGAAACATGACTTTGTATAAGATGGCTGTAGCCAAGCTTTGCCTATGCCAAATGGCAATGAAATCATTGTAGGGATCGTTTACACTCGGTGCTTAGTATTTACTTCTTCCGTGATTACACTCGTATAATTATCTTGAATGTTTGTTCAATAATTTGTAATTGTGTGTTGCACGAGTCACAGAAGGGATTTTGTCCAAAAATATTTTGTATTAAATCAAGGCAGATTTCTTTTCATACTAATTGAAAGGTAAAGATTTTGTTTCCAGTGCGCTCTACTAGTACTTCTTCTGTAAGGTATATGTCTCCCTCTAATGTTGGAATTACATTTTGGATTTTTTTTAATGATAATTATAATGGCTTACAGAGAAACACAATACATAGGTGAGAGATGGTAAGCGAGAGCGTTAGAGGGGAAGAGTGTTGAAGAGAGAGAGAGAGAGAGAGAGGAGGAGAGAGAACGTGTGAAGAGAGAGAGAGAGAAGAAGAAAAAAAAAGACATAATCAATTATTGGTCTTCACTCAATACCACCACCTCCACCAGTCGAATGGTCTTTATTATGACGTAATCTTCAAAGCGATTCGTCAGTATGGCGTTACTTAGCAACGATAATGTATTCAATACATGATGCGTTTAGCAGGTAAACGGGGTTATTAATCAAACAGAAGGGATTAGGAGAGGGGGCCATTTGGTGTGGCAAAATGCCCTGAAAGATAACATAGTTAAATCAATATTTTGGGTAAAAAAGGTAAAATATAATGTATTCGCAACAATCGTACGATGATGAATGCTTTGATAAAAAAGGGTATACTGAAAGTGAAAGAAATGTAAAACTATTTTCGACAGGTTGATTACGGGAGCCTATAAGAAAGTGATGACAAAATGGGGAACCTTTTTATAAGTAAGGAAAAGTAGAATAATGCCTCTATTCATCTCAGGAAAATCTATAAATGAATAAATATTCTCTGACAAAGGTAATTAACTCTCATAACAATCGCCAGCTTATTGAAATAGCGAAATGAAATGCTCAACAATTAAAAAATAAAATAAAATTGTTTCAATTCAACTTTGAATTGGAAAATGAGCTAATGCCATCAATGCACGCGTTCCATTAATGTTAATCTTTTTTAATTTATAAATGTTTCGCATTTTCTTTAATATGCAGAGCTCAACAATATTTTGTTTACATTATCTGTGCTCAATTTAGTACTGGAAGGCCTACATTTTGAATATTCTCAGCTCCTTGCTAACTGCACTTGATCCCTTGTTTAGGTCGTTGGCACACATATTTAAATTTCGCGGCCGGGAACCGCCGCACATGGGGCCAGGGAGGAACCAAAGTGCGCCAAAAATCCTTTTTGGGGATTTATTTTTTATAAATCCAGAGGAAATGTTTGGATTTCCAGGAATTTCCGCTTAAATTTTATTACCAACATTTTTTCCGATGTTTAAGCTTTAAGTTAATACCAGATTTGGCTGCTCGATTCTGCCCGTTATTTGGCCATGCCTTGAACCATAATGCATGGCCGTACAGAGGAATTTGTCCTGTTCGGGACCGAGGGGGGAAATGCAATGAATTATTGATAATTTATTGCATATTCTTTGTTTGTTTTTACTTGTGGGGGTTGCCTTCTACCCTAGCCCCCGTTGCGTACTGTCATGATTCATTGGCAAAGTAGTTGGGGTAAACAAAAATATTCCACCTTTATATATATTTTATATATTTTAATTTTTTCTCACTAATCGAGCAGGAGACAAGGTTGTAATATCCACATATCTCATACCATCATCTTCCCTTACTCTTCCTTTCATATTTCAGTTATTGTAAACATACTGGGTATTGTTCCTTTACTCTGTGTTTTTTTTTCTCTCTCTCTCTCTTTTCTTCACAACATTTACCTTTGTTTAGCCCGAACATTTTTGCCTCTCACTCAGTCTCAGACTTTTTTCTTGTCCAGCTCTTTCTCTCTCTCTCTCTCTCTCTCTCTCTCTCGCTCTCTCTCTTTCTTTCTTTCTCTTTATATGTGAGTGTACGCATAAACAATAAACAATTATCCTCCAGTGTGAATAAAATATATTTCCTTAGATAAGCGAGACTAATCACTATAACATCCTGCATAAAAAATGTATCGGTTCTTGATTGGTTAAAAGCTCTTCACTTGATTAAAAAATTAAAAATTAAAAAATTAAAAAAGTACTTTCTACGGCAAACAATTTATTTAATAAAAACTACAACATTTTAAATTGTTAATTTCTTTTATATTTTTGAAAAATAAACTTAAGAAGAAATTTGAAAAATACATTTTTGATGCAGGATATAAAACAAATGTACCCTGTCTTCTTTTCGGGGCACTGGTTAAAACTATATGAGCCTTAGTGACTTCAATAGTACCATTTGCGCCCCTCAGCAAATAATACTATTGGAGTCACCTTTTGCCCATAGTTTCAATCAGAACTGACAGTGTATACTGTATATGAATGTAGGTGCAGGTTGAATGAGCACAGGTATGATTCAACAAGTAAAACTGAAGGAGTAAATCTTCAACGACGAAATTCGAGTAGTTAAAGACTGATATAATTTTAAACCGCCCGATGTAGAGATGTACATATACAAGACTACATTAAAAAGATATGAATAGCAGCTCAAAGACGTTAAATGAAAACAAATGTCGCAATTGTTCAGTTTTAAGCGGTTTATTTTTTGTTCTATTTTCTTCAAACGGCAAATACAGCAAAAACACAAATAATAATGATCCTTCGTACAAAATATACGCATCCTGTCCCCATGAAATGCGCCAAGGCGAAAAAGAAGGAGTACGCCAATAAACATCAATATAATTTTTTTTCCAGGTTCCGTCGAAAAAAAATTGCCCCAAAGGAAACGTTTTAGCCTTTTTTTTTTATTAGTTATTTTATATTTGTATTTTTTTTTTTATTATTATCTTTTTGGACATGCTGATTCCTGCAAATTTTTTTCCTCTTCTTTACAACAATTGTCATGCTTTTCATATTTCGATTGACTACTCTGGTTGATAAATGAGGAGTACCCTTTAAGCATATAGTCCAAAGGAAGAATTAATATCCCCAATATTGTCATATCACTTAACTGGCAATATTTTCATTGAATTGGTCTTAAGCCCCTTGCCTAGTCTAAATTATTTTTTCCTCGAAGCCCAATTAATCACAAGCTTAAACACATTCACACTATAGACGAAAGTGGTGAGAGCAAGGCTGTACGCAATTATGCCAACTGAGAAAAATAAATCCTTTGGCTACGCAATTATTTCCATTAGGGCAATAAATCACATTTATATGATTGCGATGAAATGATACAAATATCAAAATTACAATACAAGTCAGAAAAGGAACGTATGAGAAGTTTTAAACTCGTTAATCTCGCACAGAAATAAAACATGTATTTGATGAAATGTTGTTTTTTTCTTACGCAATTTTCAAACAATTAACGTGTCTATTCGTAAAAGTATGCGTCATTTCAGTCACAGTTTCCAAGAAATCTAAGTAAGAACAAAATAATCCCAACTACTTCTTACCAGATGAATGATTACACAATGTTTCTGTTTGTTTTACTAGTGGCCCTATGATATGTACAAATGCATTTAGATAAGATAGACCACCATCTTAAAAAATGAGTAGCCTAAGTCTCATAAAGTTTTAAGAATTAAAGGCATTGTTTAACAATGTTTCAAGTCTTACAAATCTGAGATGCATGGCCCTACGTGTAGATACGGTGTAATATTGAAGCCCTAACAAAATTGCGCTTCCACATGATCAGGAAGTGCTTCAAAAAAGTAAAAAACTTTGAGTGACCGGCTTTACCACACTCATTTTTCCCAATAGACTTTAGTGTTACAAAAAGTTTGTATAAGTCAAGAGATTCATTTCTGACATAAAGGTTTATAAATATGTTTGCAGCATGAGCTTGATCCAGGATTTTGTTTAGAATCAGACGCAAATTTACATAATACCTTTAAGAAGTACGTGATTGATAGATGGATGAAGTACAAGAATTGCACACAAAAAAAGATATAGTGACGTCTTGATTATAACATTGGAAATCATGTATACATGAAATTGATGATTTTAAGTAATGATTAATACAATCGCAAAGACTTTCAACATAATCATCCGAATGCCTCACCTATTGAAAAGTGTGAAACTACAAGGACGTATGTATGACATAATCCGAACATGATTGCTATAGGCAATACCGCAGGGTATTGAAATATCCCTTGAGTTGATTCTTTGAAAGCCCATGCGATCGCGCTTTTAAAATGATCAATAATAGAAATACTTAATAGTCATTATGATATCGATCGGTGTGTATGTGTTTATATATATACAGATCGACAACAGAAGGTAAAAGATTCACGTTATATTCACAACCCCCAATTTTATCTTCTATGATTTTTTTTTTTAAAGACAAATTGTAATGACCAATTTGGCCTCCTGGCAAACATGTGCCCATGCTCCTTTTAATAAACGGGTCTGTAACAAGTGCCAATGCTTCGTCGACATAAAAGAAACATAATTTATTCAAAATACGTTCGTTGGAATTAACAAGACCTAAGACTAGTCCATGTGGAATATATTCCGCTATAATCAATTACAAATGAAAGCGAATTTTATTGAATTGTTGATAATTACGCAGTTTTTTTAGAGTGTACATTTTAGTAACTAAATAATTACTTTATAACTGCAAACCTTGCATAAAGGTTCATACGAACTGAGAAAAGGTCAGTGAAAATAGAATTAACAACCAGTTATGTTACTTTTTCAAAATGTCTTAAATTGTTGCGTTAAACTATGACTAAAGGAAATCTTTTTCTTTTATCATTACCTATGATGGTAGTATAAGTATATGCTCATCTGCTCATCTTTCACATTTCTCTTCGTTGATATATTACGTTCATAAATTAAACCATATTACAGGTATTTATATACCGCATCCTGGCAAACTATAACAATAAAACCTTTGCCTTTCCTTTTCATAAGATTCAATGAATTAAAATATTGATAAAGATATTATTCAAAGAGAAAATCGAGGATTTGATTTCGATTATTAATTTCCTTTATGGTATTTTCAGTTTGGATTTGCCTCAATTTCAGAGAGGCTCGTAATATAAGCATCCATCCCGCTGGGAGAATGAGCTAGAACTAGCCCCATCTTTTGTTTCAGCGTTCAGCTCACATTTACCATCTCTGTAATTGAATGACATGCATCCGGGTTCCTTTTCGCATTCCGCGGCGCAATGCAGTTTATCCTTCATATATACTGTCTTCATCACGTGATCTGAAAGACAGTAGTCAATCATAGGGCTTCCATTGTTGTCTTTTGCCATTGAGTAGAACCCTGATCTGTTTCGATCTTTGGCTTGTTGTGGGGGCGGAGAAGGTGTTGTATCTGGTAACGGGTCAACTGTATAGAAGTACCAAAAAGAACATGTAAAAACAAATGCCTCATAAATTACAGGTTTTGTAATATATCTTAAGAGTATATACATTACTAAATACTTCTTGTTAGTAGCAAATGAAATGATGTCGTTCATATTAACACAAAAACATATCAAGGGCGATTATCAAAGGTATAAATGTATATGGTATCATACTCATAAAGAACAAAACATATGATCAAAGACCCAACATTAACAGAATAGTCGAATCTCTAAATCTCTCAGCATTTACTGACAAACCCATCAGTGTTATAAAGATATATCTTTGAATAGGTTGATTTCTAATTTCGAAAAATAAAATTCGCATTTCGTGATGATGAATTATGTAATCATATCAAGTTTCAATTCAAGACATTACAACGTAGCTTTGAAAATCTGAAATGGATGAGCCATGACCAACATTGAACCTGTATAATGCTTTCAATTTGGTACTTCTTAATTGTTGATCAAATATTGCAGTCTCACTGTCTAGTGAATAGGTCACAATGAAGGACACAGTACGGGGTTCGAATCCCTGCCCCGGCATAAATGTCCTTGGGCATATTAAGCTACATTAGCCACTATTTACCCACGTATTTATTACTTAGTAGAAGTGGTAGGTATGAGTTTGTGTAAATATTTAATGGGTTTAAGTCTTTCTTTGTCCCATAGTCATCTGTATATACAGTTTGGTCAACGCGGTTCTCATTGGACATTATATAACGAGATGAATATTAAAATTCTAATTAAAAGTGGTCGACATTTATCATATCATTACATAACAAAGTTCGGACACATTAATGTATTTTTATACAATGATAATTGAGCGAATTTGGGCAGATGAAATGTATCGGGCAATTTGACGTTCTATACATTACCAATTATAGAATAGAGAACATAATCTAAATAAAAACACCATTATTCTTGATCTAGGCTATGGAAGGATTATAAGCTTAATACAGTCATCAGGTTTACTGCAATCGTTGATCCAGTCGGTAGCGTATGGGACAAAATCCATTTGACTTGCCCATTTAAAGTAGTTACCTTCGCACAGAGGAACGAGTGGGTAATAGCTGTCACGGCAGGTTGCGGATTCCAAGCCATTGTAATTTTGGTAATAGATAATACAGTGGTAGCCACTTTCGGTCTTTGGATGTCCACTTCTCCACAAAGCTGAAACATTGAATGATATAAATACCTTCGATTGAATATAATATAATTTTGGTTCGTCTTTGCATCTAGGGTCGATTGTATATAAAAGCAAACAATAATGTTGTATACTTCTAGTTATCAACCGACCCCTTCAGCCTGGGTCTTTAGTCAGTTTGTATACACCAATTTAATAAAAAGATAAAGAAGAAATCAACAAACACAAATCCAGCTAACAGTAAAACATATTTGGTAATTAAACTTCCTAACATGACAATAATAATTTGTCCGACCAACTTTGACCGAATTTTTGCTGAACTTGGACAAGATTTATCAATATAAATGGCAATGGCCTCATTACTGTGAGGCCCAAGGATCAAAACCGTGTCGATGTGCTATATTAGTGCCCTTTTGTGGGGCATTAATCCTCATTACTGTCATTTATGACTTAAGGGCGTATGTCCCCTATTTGATAAGCAGCATACACATGCTTTAACAGTCACGCAAAACACACATCGGCAAATTATTGTTTAATAAAATCTGAGAATGTATACTATTATCTAGATCTATTATTTTTAAATTATTTTAAAAATAATTCCATAAATTGGGGTAAAACAAAAATATTCCAACTATATGAGCGACAGTGTAGATAAATGGTAGTTCTTGATTCATTTCCATGTATCGCAGTTACAAGTAACGGTATTGTGCATGAATAAAACATTGATGGTAAAGACAATTATACATTTCAAGAGATATCACAGTAAAAAGTAACTGAATTGCATATGAGTAAATTGCTGGAAAAAAACAAGTATAAATTTCAAGATATCACACTACAATCTACATAATTATGAAGAGCGTGTATATGTGAACTATATACCATTAATCTTATACAATAATTCAATTTAAAAATTTGAGTTTAAAAAGAAAGAGATATAAAAGGATTCAGAGAGATGGACAAACAGGAGGGAGAGAGAAGGAGAGAGAGAGAGAGAGAGAGAGAGAAAGGGGAGTGAAAGGGGACAAATAGAATAGAGGGAAAACAATTATGTACATTGCAAAACAAATATAAGGTGAACACTAGAGATATTAAAATATAAATATAAATCTGCATCGCATACTTCAGATCATAAAAAATACAATGTTGTTTTCATCTTCCGATGGATGAATTACATTTTTAATAATTCAAAAGAGTCGCCTACTTTTTGTAGCTTACCACTATCGAGAGCTACTTGTGTACCGTCTTCACACTCGAAGGTTCCCTCTACGGCCTGAAACGTACAACCAATCCATATAAACTTATTGGATGCGTGTGCTTGTGAGTACGAGTTTCCAACTGCTATGATCTCTTCTTGACTGTTGAAAACAACAAGTTTTCCACTAATAGCGGCGCAAGATGATATAGCGTCTGAATATGAAGACATCGTGTCTTGCGTGGATGCAAACTTGTAACATCAGGGTCCTACACTGTCCCATCCAGTTGGACATGCCGCTTCTGTGTAAAAAAAAAAAACCAAAACAAGTATTTAAATCTGTATTCATAAGAGTGACAGAGTAATTTTTGTGACTTTCGTTGACATATTACGGTCTGATTAAATTTGTTAATGGTATTTTTAAATCCCTTACTAACTTTATTTGTCAGTGTTAAATAGGAAGGTTGTTGCATTAAAATGGGAAAGGGAACCCTCAAACGCACTCATACACACCCCACATACTAATCCATACCCATGTCTACTGATATCCACCAAACTCTTCTGGTTTGTGCTGATGCGACTATTGTGGATCAATGTTACATGCAACACAGTGTCATGGTTAGCAATGAATGTTTCAGACAGGTAATTCATAGTCGAGCCAGGCTGGCCAAATGTACCAATTAAAGAGCTCGCACTGGCTTTTAGGCGTATTTCCATGCACCTTTAGATATTCAAACATATTTCACGTATTCCTTGGAAATCTTAAGTCTCGTCAAACAAAATATTCATGTACCAAATTGATGACATTGCCTTTTTTATAATGCAAATACAAGATCCTCTCATCGTGCTCATGGTAGCCAGTTTTTTTTTTTTGTATCTTGAAGCTACCTTACTGTCCAGTCTACATAGTACGACGGATGGGCATCGTTTCATGAAATCGTCGTAAGAACAAGTTCACCGATATCCCATTGAAACGCGTGTTGTGGTGAACTTGTACATATGACGGTTTCGTGAAACGCTGCCATGGTCTCTCTCTCTAACTCTCATCAATGGTGTTCACGTTTATAGGCCCAACCGAGATTTAAAAAAATCATCTTCTAGACAGGGCCGTGGAAAGTGTGATGGAACACCAATTATCATTATCCTGAAAGATTGTAAGATTTTTAAATCTATAGCAATATTTATATTCATGTAGGCCTACACAGGTGCAACCATCATAACATAAATCTCAAACACAGTTTTCTACTTTCCGGTTTTCATTTTAATGGCATTAAACATGTAGCCGTTACTTAAGCTTTTCTTCCCAAATGTGTAATATAAGAAATCATGTGCAATGAGTATTCTTTCTTACGACTGACTGACTTTGTTGTAATTTTGATATTAATAAGCTTTCACGTAATATCCGATTGTGTGTGTTCCATTTGTTGTTGTCTTTTTGTTTTCTTCAAATAAAATTTATTCAGAATTATCAATGCAAATTAACAAAATATCAAAGGTCCACAATTCAAAATAATTGATGCAATGGCAATATTCAGTACACAGTACACAGTACTGCAAAAAAAAAGTAACATAATAAGTGTAAGGCCTAAAAACAAGGGTCAATACCAAGTACATCTCTCCATTTATCGATAAATTAAAATAAATGGTTTTGTTTGGAATAAATTTTTTTTTTTCATACCAATGTTGTCATTATTAACAGGTGGGGAAAAGGCATGTTTGTTTGTTTGTTTTTTTATTTATTTATTTAAATACGGTGATTAAAAAACATGCTCTCAGCTTAGCATAACTGTTTTTCAGCATGTCCGTACATGGTGCATTAAAATACATATGAATAAACAGATAAAACACAAAAATTATACAATAACAAATACATAATATAAAAATAAGTAAATGTAAAGAAAGAAAGAAAAAAAAATAAACAAAAATAAATATAATACAAGTTCCAAAAAAATAATTCAAATGCAAGTTAAACAACTGAAAGAAAAAAGAAGAAAACAAAATATATATTTATGAAACTAGAAACGGTTGGTGTATAATTGAGAAATCAATCTGGTGAAAATATTTATGTTACTTGCTAAGCGGATTGACTCTGGGAGTTCATTAAACAGTTTGATACCAATATAAAGCGAGCTATATTTAAGAAAGTTTGTCCGGGCTGTGCCTAAGTGGAGAATACATTTGTGGTTGCGTAAAGAATAAGAACTTTCCTTAACAATTATTTTCGAACATAGAGATGGTGGTGCCAGGTTATGGATCCGTTTAAAAATCAAAATCAATAAGTCCTTTTTAATCTTATTGCTAATGCAATCAATTTTTACATTATTATATATTTTTGTTGTGCTATATCTACAATCTAAATTCAAAACTATTCTCAAGGCCCTATTTTGTAAAATTTGCAATTTAATTAAATGATGGGAAGAAGGACAAAGCCAAACGACATGACAGTAATCAAAATACGATTAAATCATTGTGTGATATAAGACAATAGCAGTGTCCCTATCAATATATGGTCTAGCTCGTCGCAACACGTACAAATTTCGGAGTATCTTTGATTTTGTATTTTCAATTTGGGGGGACCATGACAACGATTTATCCAAAATGACACCTAAATATTTGAATTCATTAGTAATTTCCAAAGAATGACCATTGATACATACTTTGACATGCGGAAATTTCTAAAGATTTGTCCTTGTCCCAAACAGAATAAACATACACTTTCTTTCATTAAGTATCAATTCATTATGTGAAAAACAATTTGTCACTAACTCAAGATCTTCGGTTAACATTTTCTGTAACTGAAGCGGATCTTTAGAGGCAAAATAAACACAAGTATCGTCTGCATAAAGAGATATGGAGCAATATTGAACAACTTTCGGCAAATCATTCAGGTACA
The DNA here is from genome assembly GCA_035222895.1 of Strongylocentrotus droebachiensis. NCBI lineage: Eukaryota > Metazoa > Echinodermata > Echinoidea > Camarodonta > Strongylocentrotidae > Strongylocentrotus > Strongylocentrotus droebachiensis. The sequence continues at coordinate 44,579 of JAVYIG010009144.1, read as the reverse complement.
AAATGAATAAAAGTGGGCCAATTATACTGCCTTGAGCTACACCGTGTTCAGTTTGGTAAAAGACACGGCTGATTCATTGCCATGTATTACTGTTATTTGACTTCGCAAGTAAAAATAATCCTTGTACCACTCTATCACATTTTCATGAAAACCATAAAACTTTAATTTACGAATGAGTATATCGTGAGATACCATATCGAATGCTTTTTCAAGATCGAGCGACACCATACCGACAACATTGCCAGTGTCAATGGCTAACCTAATATTTTCAATTAAATCTAATAATAAAAACGTGGTTGAATACTTTGGGCGAAATCCATATTGATTACTAACCAGAATATCATGTTCGTCTAAATAAGAATAAACTTGTTTGAAAACAAGTTTTTCAAGTACTTTTGACGAGACGGATAATATGGATACTGGCCTGTAGTTAACAGCATGGACCTATTACGGATGGACATTCAACGTGATTCTTTCTTTGATCCAATGATAGCCACCGCCTTCTGATTATGTGCATCTTAATGAGAACATTTAGCTGTTTTAACAATAACGACTGTGTAAGCATTTTCGGGCATTGACAAAGGAGCAGGTTTTGTTTGGATGGTGTGCTCTCTAAGAGTATGTCTTCAATAAAACATCCCCAATGGGGAGCAGCAAAGTTGAAAAGCAGACGATTTTGGTGATATGAAATTTATTATTACTGATTTGCACACTTTTGCACGCACCAATGACCTTATAAAACAATTAGAAGGCCATGATCTTTATAAGCCCTGTGCGTTGTAATTCTGGAATATTATGAGGAAATTGGGGAAAACGGGATTTTAAATCACAAACAATCCAAACAAAACCTATCTGGTAATATCAACATGTTTTTCAAAAATAGAACACAGTACACGAAACAACAATATCCAATTATTAACCAGAACTGCACATCGATTTCACATGATTTAAGCGATTTATTATCTTCTGCGCATGTATATAACTTGTTAACAATCACTATCTTGATTATGTCCCGGTTTATTGGCGGTGACCATCATGAGATCAAAATGAAGAAACATGTACGGAATGTTATTGAGACGACATTGACGGAGACAATCACAATGAATTCGTTTAGAAAACGATGAATGTCCATTCGTAATAGGTTCATGTTAACAGGAAGCATGTTATCACCGCCTTTGAACAAAGGGGTTATTCATGCTCGTTTCCATTCATGAGGGACACGACCTTCTTTTAAAGACAAGTTTATAATGTGCGTCAGCGGTTCAATGATATTCGACAATGAATTATTCAGAACACAACAAGGAAGTGTGTGTGTGTGTGTGATTGGTTTTTTTACAGACGTGTATCAATCAGATATGATTATATACGTCTGGGGACCGATCAAGACCAGTAGCCTTGTTACAAGGAATTTCCTTAAAACAAGATTTAACATTTTCACATGTTACTTGAGAAAAAACAAATTCATCATGAACGGTAACACTGTCAAAGAACTGATAGGGATCCGATAAAATATGTTACACTTTGCTTACGAATTTCTGCAATCTGGCTGAAAAAATCGTTGAAAGCATTGGCAATAGATTTATTTCCAATAACTCCAGTATTATTGACAATAATTGTTTGAACAAGTTTAATATTCTTTTTTTTTTAGAACATACAAACTTTAACAGATTACACATTTCACCAGAATTTCCTCTATTCTTTAGAATATTTACAGTGATATATTTTTTTTTTTTCCCTTCCTTATAAGAGAAGTTACAAGATTTCGCAAATTTCTATAGTCTTGCCAATCCCTATCAGAATTCGATCTTTTAGCAATTCTTTTAAAGCGATCGCGCTTATGCATACTGTCAAGAATCAATTTATTCATCCACGGGGACCTTTTTTGACGCACTCTTTTCCTTTTTTACAGGTGCGTGGCGATCTAGAATAGCACTAAATTTGGTTTCCCATCAATCCCATGTATGGTAAGCCTTTTGCACATCGTTATTACCTAAAACATCATCCCATGCGATATCTTGTAATTCTTGATTTAACTGGTCAAAATCATTTTTCTTCGTGTTACGAGAACGAGTATAACAATGATTATCATTTGAGGGTGGTTTAGTATTACCCCATGAAAGACCAACCATGTAATGGTCGCTTAAAGTAGCACAAAAAAATTCACATTGCTTGATTTTAAATATATTTGAGGAAAATGCACAATCAATTAAAGTACTCGTAGACTGGGTAACACGCGTTGGTTTTTCAACGTGTTGGTGCAAATTATACTCACGAGCAATTTGTAACAATCGTTTAGTATGACAAGTGAGATTATTCTGTAACAAGTCACAGTTTATGTCACCCATCAACAGATAGTCTAAGGATGTGGCTTCCACATTTTCTAAGACAGTTTCAAGCAAATCAAAAACATGAATACTTGCATCGGGGGGCCTATACCATGGAATAAGTATAAAATGATTTTGATGAGATAAATTAACCTGAATACATAACAATGCATGAGAATTAGATTGTAGCCCAGTAAGGACTGTACAATGTACAGATTCTTGGAAATATACAATTATTCCTCCTCCAGATCTGTTTCTGTCTCTTCTGAAAGTACGATAACCTGGCACAGATATATCTTCATTCGTGATACTATCATCGAGTCTGGTCTCACAAAAAGTCACAAGATGAAAATTATTTCCCATTATAATGTTTCGTATTTCTTCAATATTTTTAAACAAAGAACAAACATTTAAGTGAGCTATATTAAAGCCATTGAATTTTTCCAAAGATTTGAATAAATCGTTATCGATATAAGAATCATCCTCCTTCCCCGTAAAAAAATAGGGGTCCATTGATTGTATTATCACTTTCACAATCACCATCTATGCTATAAAATGGCAATTGACGTAATAAACAGGCATCACATACCCAGTCGCAGTTCGATTGAAATAATTCATTACTGACAGAAGAACAAATTAAGTGAATCCACTTTCTACAATAAACACATAATATGGCATTTTGATTCCAATTAACATTATTATTACAGGTTATGCAGGGATATTTCAGTCCCATATTAAAAAATGTTGTATCCGGAGATGCATGTACATCATATTAAGTTCAATTTAATCGTTCCAGTTCAGCATCCTTTGTGATTTTTACCTTCCTTCCGTCCTCCATGAGCACAAAAATCCTCCCATCATATGTCCAGGTCCTCTTAACAAATGTACAAATGCTAACAGCTAAGCTACTAATACTTATAATCAAGAGATAATACAAATACATACCTGTCAAACATAATTCCCCCAAAGTCCATGTCAATAAAAGAAATACACGCAGTCCAGGCACGTCTTTATCCTTTTGTGCCAATATGCTCTGATTTATTCTTACGTTTGCCGGTTTCTATCTAACACCGAGATTAAGGACAAACAGTTCCAAGCCTTTTGAATACAAAAAAATATCCTTTCTTAAAAGGTGCCAATAATTCTTTTTACGACGACGAAACTTTCAATGCTTCGGTTGAAAAGTATATTGTTGGGCTGTGAAAATCCTATTATAAGCAAATATTGGTAGCAATATGACTCGAAATAGTTGTCTAAATGCGAAACGTGTCCTAGGGTTTATATATAAACGCTAATGACATCTTCGATGGGATGTTCGAGTCTCACAAATTAACCGAAATCCCATGAGATAATAGCGATGAAAAACTATTCCACTTTTCATATTTTGATGAAATTAACGTGTCCTTTTGTGAGCGTAATCCCTACCGAGAGTAGATATGCCCAATATTTTATTAGCACATAGAAGCAAATAGTTTTCATTAAATATCTCCTTAATCCCCTTGCCTATCCTAAATGAAATGGCCCTTGATTCTCAATCAATCAAAAGCTTACCATGTTCAGAGGAGAAAAAAGTGTCGAGAGCAAGGCTATATGATTGACGGTGCTTCGTATCAAATTCCACACAATATTAATTGAAATTATACAGGTAGGATAACAAAAATAGAGAGAAGTAAGATAGAAGAGAGAATTAAAAACACAAATGTAGCCTGTACTACAAAAAAATGAGATGAAAGCTATTGTTTAAGTTCTTATCATGAAATTATGTAAGCTAAGTGGGGATGGAATGCACGATTACAAATCTTTAAAGAATAAAACGGATCCTTTCTAAGAACATACTCCATTTTTGCTGTCACAATGACAATTTCAAGATTATTCATAACGCTTCATGAATTTAGCAATATGAATTAGGAATATAATATAAAAATGATTATTAACAGTATCGTTATTATTTATACATGTATGTGATAACATTTTAGAGATATCTTTTGACATTCTACCCCTTTTTTATTGATAAATTTAACTCCCTCCTGAAAATGGCAAAATTTCTGTGTCTCGATACCGTTTATCAATTTGGTCTCTACCCCATTTTTTTAGATACTTCAACTTCAGTTATAGGAATATGGCAAAATGCATTATTATCCTGATATTTCTTAATTGGTGTATAGGTTCTAATTATTGGCATTAGGTCATCCTTTGACTTCCTTCATCTAACCGATTGTTTGTCTATTCTGCCCCCAAGAAAGAAAGAAAAAAAAATCAAAAATGGAAAACGGAAGAAAAATTAATATATCAAAGATGAAGATTCACTCACAACATCCTGAAAGATACGATACTATGAAAAAATGTCATAGTTACCTGTATTTCCTGATTGCAAGGAAAAGGCCAAGAGTATCATCATCATCGATTTCCTCTTGAGACGCTGATTTCCAGTCATTTCTTTTTGTAAACGACGAGACGAAATGGTTTTATATCGACAATATCAAACTGTTGAACTCGATATATAAACAAGGGAAACGCTCTCGGCGGTCTCGCCTGCATAACGCAATTCAATATGATAAACCAGAACGTCAATGACGTAGTGCTCATCCGCATCTCGCAACAACAAATATCATGGTACACTTTTGGACTGGTCAAAAAATAAAAATTTGATGCCCTGGAAGGGACATAATTTCATTTCATTTGCATAAAGTACCATAAAAAATCAATGGAGCAAAATCTCAAAATTCTGTGTAGAAGTTTAGTGTTCCAAATTTAGCTCTACCAGATAAGGCAAACCAAATCAAAATCGGTCAAGAAATGAGGGAGAAGAAGCAATTTTTGTTATTTTGGAATAAATTTGCATAAATTACCATTATTAATTAATGGAGAACAATTTCAAAATTTCGGTGTAGAAGTTTAGTGTACCAAAGTTAGCTCTACCAGATAAAGCAAACCAAATCAAAATCAGTCGAGAAATGAAGGAGAAGCATTTTTTGTGATTTCAAATAAATTTGCATAAATTAGCATAGATAATGAATTTTACGATTCTGTGTAGAACTTTTAAATCCCCCTCCTAGCCCTATTATATGAAACAATCAGAATCAAAATCGGTTGAAAAATAACGAAGAAGCATTTTGGAAATCTTGATGATGATGCCACAACATAGTCCAAGTCTGTTGACCTGAAATGACCTTTGACCTTGACTTTGTGATCTGAAATTCTACTCACATGATTGGGGATAATTGATCACCCTATAGTCCAAGTTTCATTGACTCAGAACTTATACTTTAAAAATTATATCAAAAATTCAAAAACTTAACCTTAGGTTAAGTTTTTTATGTTGACGCCGTCGCCGTCGCCGTCGCCGTCGCCGTCGCCGTCGCCGCCGCCGCCGCCGCCGTCACCGGAGAAGCGGCGCCTATGTCTCGCTTTTTGCTACGCAGGCGAGACAAAAACGGTAAAACTTCCACATATGAGTATTGTAGCAAAAATCAATTTGGTTCTATACTTGGCATCATCATGAAAACTAAACCGGTCCTGTCCAATATTTGCCTCCAAGTGATGGTGATTACAACGTAGGTTATCACTTTAAATATTAATGGCAAGTTCAAAACTGAATTGCACATGACTTAGAACTATCTATTTATAATGTATATTGTCGAGAAGGGAAATCATACTAAAATCTAACGAAAAACCCGCCTCCTTTTACACTATAATATTGTAAAAACCGGGTTATTCGAATGCAATTTGATTTGGCATTAATTTTGAATTATTTTGTAATACAGACACAAAAACATGAATACCAAGACGTATATACCAACCTTGAGTATTCTTTGTCTCTTTGTCTCCCCTTGATCAAGTCGCATAAAGGCCTTTTATAATAACAACAATACAGCACGGCATCCACGAAATCTGTTGATTCTAGTTAAATAATATCCAATCAAATTGAGTTTACTTCATACGTAAGCCAAAACCTTTCAAATAATTCTCCTTATTGTCTACAATATACTAGGGATTGATACCTCATTAGCACATAGTAATCAAAATGAATTGTTTGGTGTTATTAACATCTGGCTTTTGTTGAGAACTCATCAATTCTAACTTCAATATATTTCATCTTGATTGTTGATAAAATTGGTAGGTGGCATTTTATGCTGATATGGGATTTACCTGTAAAGGACAACCTATTAGATGTTTGTGGAAACGATTCATCGAACACGATTTGAACAATTGCCCCCACTTTTGCTATTTTAAATATCTTTACCTAGTCTGAGTATTAATATTCCTTCCATGATTAATTTTTGAAAGTTATCGACAGTACTGTAGCACTTATGCTGGGCGAAAGTCTCCATTGTTACGTAAAATTGAACTTTGATTGAAAACTATTACATTTCATTTTTTGAATAATTTTTGGAGGGGTACATGTTTAAGCAAGATTCGCCTACTTTTCTACAATGCGGTACAAACATCATGTTCCTTTTTAGGAATCCTTTCATCTATTAGTATTTTGTTGTATCTTCATGTTTGTTTCCCCGTATCATACTATACAATACTAGGCAAACGGACGCTAATCACATCCATAACGCGGAGTGGACGTCCATATAGCTAACGGTGTTTTTCTGTAAAGGCTTGACAAAACTTCATCTTGATGCATATGATCAGATAGTCTCTTCTAGTGTAGTGAGTCAATCTTCATCTTCACATGCTTCATGATTCATGATGTCTAGAGGCTCGCTGCATTTGATTGTGAAATTGCGAAATAAGTTGAGGTAGAACCAAAGCATGGGACCAAAATGAAAAAAGGTTATTATGATGGCATACATGGAATATTTATGCTAATTTTCTTCAAAACACTGTATTTTGATCATGAAACTGTTTCACAATTGATATTGCCCTTAAGTTGATTTCCTCGAAGTATTTTTGATCGTGTTCGATGATTTTTAGAAAACAGATGAACTGCAACCATTTAACTCCTTCATGTCTAACGAGTAGTTATTTTATATTTGATTTTGACTTTCGATAAGTCAATCTGGTCAGTACTTTATGTTGATCACCATTTCTTCTTAATTGTATTGTATGCTCCCATACCATCACCCATTTGCATGATTGGTCCTGTAAGTTGTCATGATCTAGAAATACAAATGGTATGGAATATAAGCCATGTTAGCACAATAGGAACAAATTATAACCAAAATACAGGAATGAGTTATTACTACTTTAAAACAAAACAAAAATTGCAACAAAAAAACCCAGTTTACTTCATATGAATATAAACGGTAAGTATTGTCCCCATTACCTCTCTCGTTTTCGGTGTTTCACAAATAATCAAATTGAATTAATAGGGGTAGTTGATGGTATGGACATAATAATCTAAGGGACATCCCGGTAGATCATACTAATTTCTTCATTTAGCATCTAATAGCGTCTAATCACTGACAATAATATTAAAGATAAGCTTGAGTTCTTGTAATGATAGAAAATAAATTCTCATAGAAGTTCAAGGTTACAAATAAATGACATGTGCTATTAAAACGATTTTGGTAGAAAATGTATTGAGGCTGAAGAAGGAGCATAGAAAGATAAGGAAATAAAGGTAAGCAGGCCCGACACCATGTGCTTTACAGATGTGTGCAAATGAGAGTCGTGGTTTTTATTGAAGATGACTTCTAGCAAGTTGTTGTCGGTTTGTTTTCATTTTACTGGTTAAAAAAATCAATCTACTGCAAGATTAACTACCCAGGATGAATAGGAGCCTTGTTCTCTCGACATAAGATTCCCATACATACATTTCTCACTTTTATAATGAACAGGTATTTTCCTAATCAAATATTATGGCTAACATGTTTTTTATATTCCTCCATTCCCGTTTTCTCCACCCCCCCCCCCCCGCTCTCTCCCATCGCTGTCTCTCTCTCACTCTCTCTCTCTCTTTCTCTAAAACACGGACACATACACTCTCTACACAATCTATTTTTTTTCTCTCACCCCATCTCATTTTCTCCCCCATTCTCCCAATCTCTCTTACTCTTTCTCACTCATATCATATTTTTGACGTTCTAACACTATTCACTATGATTCATGCACACGCACGCGCCCGCGCACACACACACACACGCACGCACACACACACACACACACACACACACACTGCCAACTGGGGATATTTATCTTTAACTATCTTCAACTATGAAATTGGGGATATGTGAATTTTTGGTGTTTTTATAAAATTCTTTTGCTCTGACAAAATGTAATTCCATTCATTTATCTGGCGTTCAGATAATTGAATAAAGTTACATTTTGTCAAAGAATAACAAGAATTTTGCCTCCTGTTTTTATGTAAGAGCTTACTAGGCGCTGTTCATTTAACAGACTTGTAAAATCTCAGATGATACACAAAGTAGCGCTCGAAAATGTGGCGTCTTACTATGAAAATGTGGTTGTCTTGGAACTCTTGCAGGAATTGGGTAGTAGACTCCTCTCGGGTCACTTTTGCCAAAATTAGCCATAAATAAGAAAGTTATCAACTGGGGATATCCACAGTTGCTAGTGTATCTCCACTTGGAAGTTATGTATACATATGATTATCCCCGTTTCACACGTCTTATAAGCCTCCCACCTCCCCACACACACACACACACACACACACACAACACACAAGAGATGTTGCCCCTTTTAAGCTTCAACTTTCAATCGAAACATTTAGAATGTATGTTTTCATAGTTTTTTGTAGTGATTTGATAGTAATTGATGACGATGATGATTCACAGGATTTATATTGCGCAATTTTCTCTTTAAAATTAAAGACACATGCACCTTACTGAATTCTTAGTGAGTTGATAAAGGGTTCATAATTATGTCTAATTACATGCACCTTGCTTTTGCAGCTCCGTATACTGCATGGGAAAGGCTGCCAGACATATGCTCTTCAGGACCATAGCCCTAGAGGAACCCGGTGTCCGGGTCTTGAACTATGACCCAGGTGCGGTGGATACGGCGATGTTTAGAGACAATGCCACCAACAATGTCAGTGTGGATGTCAAGCAGATGTTGGAGCGTCTTGAAAACGATCAGCAATTGCTCAAACCGGATCAAACCGCCGCAATGCTGCTCAGCATCTTGGAGAAAGATGCGTTTGAGTCTGGCGCTCATCTCAGTTATAGCGATGATTTGGCGAAGACAGTCGATGATTTTGATAAGAAATAAGTAATTTGAACTTTGAGTATTACATTTCAAAGGGCTTTAATATCAGAACACCGGCATACCTAAGTATATTACTGGGAAAATAGTAAATCTATTCTAACTTGTTAAATGATAATGTTTGACGATTGTTTTACCCATTTGCTAAGAAAGCATGTACATTAAATGCTTGTAAGTAAACTACCAGGGGACCGACGGCTTTAAGTCCTCTCCAAGGGACTTGATAATGAGGATTGACTTGTAGGTCCAGTGAACACATCCATTTTGAAATGTTTGATTTATACAATTATGATGTCAGCGGGAAACATGTTCTGGACTGTTTCGTATACTGTATAATCGTGAGCCTCCATCCTGTCTACACTCTTTAAAATACGTGATCAAAAAATGATGCATGGTTGACTACCAAAACGTGGTGAAAAACGACCACGACGTGGTCATTTTTGACCACGCTTTGGTAGTTGACCATGCTCCTTTAAAAACGACCACGACGTGGTCATTTTTTTTACCACGTATTTTTAAGAGTGTGTGTTGCAGTAATCGTAAAGATGTTACTGGCCCCTCGTGACTTATAAGGTGCGGATGATGATGATTATGTTGATGATGTGTATGATGATGACGATGGTGATGATAATAGCATGAACACTAACTGATAACGATGATAGTGATAATGGTGATGTCGACGATGACGATGACGATGGTGGTGATGAGGAAGATGTTTATGACGATGACAATGATGGCGATGATGGTGATAATGACAATGATATTTAAAAAAACATACAGATGAGAATGGTTATGTTATGATAATGGTGATGGTGATAATGGTGTGTATGCTGGTGATGATAGTGATGATGATGAGGATGATAATGGTGGTGATGATAATACTGATGAATGATAATCATGGTGGTGGTGGTTTTGGTGATGATATAGTAGTGGTATATGACCTAGTGATGTTGAGCTGAATGCGGTTTTATTTACAGACTCTGAAATAACACGTCCGTAATCAAATCTCGTATATAAATGTATGTAATTATGAATGAAATAGAAAAATTCCTCAATCTCAACTGACAAAGAAATACCAGGTGGATGAGTTAGATCTCAATAATAAAAACAATCAAATACACATACAGGTTGTAATCAACTATTTCTCGTATCATATTCAATCAATCATAATGTTTTCATGTGTCTTGTTTCATATTGGTAATTATGTTAATATGTTTCAAATACAAAAATATCATGTACCATGTGAATGAAGTTTTCGAAGAAAGAAAAAAATCCAAAGATTGTAATGGACTTGGTTAAAGTAATATCTTATTAAATTTATCAGTTATTGTCGATTTTGTTTTCTTTTAGTTTACTTGCCGCTGGATTCGGTCTCTTGCAAAAAATGTAGAACTGGAAAGTGGATATTCGGTCCTGTGGTGTCACTTCATTATTTTTTTTATAATGATTATTTTTTTTTTTTTAAAGGGAGATGGTATTCAGTTTCCATGTGCAGTATATGTCATAATTCGCGAACACCAAACTTGGTAGAAGTGGGTGCAAGTCTCGCACACATCAAACCCGTGGTTTCATCAATAAATACATGTACTCCTTTTAGTCCAATAAGACCTGTTCGTCATAAAACTGATGGCTTATCCGAGTGTTTACACAGGGGCGGCGGAGCGTATTTTAAATGGGGGGGGGTGCACCAACAAAAAAGGGCACTTTCTGGAAAAAGGGCTATATAGGAAAACCTCAAAGCGAAAATATATACATACGTAGGCCCTTATATACCTCTTCATTCTGATTACTACTAGTTTATCAGCAGGGGCGCGGGATCTACGGGGGGGGGGGGGGTAGGGGTTTAAACCAAGTAAAAATGTCATGTGCATATAAAAACGCCATCACTGTTTTTTATAGTCTCTATTGTGTTAGTAGATGCCGGGAAAACATCAATACGGGCATTCAAAATAGCACCTTAAAAAAAATCGCCTCACCGCTATGCGGCTCGGACTTCGCAGCTCGTGGACGATGCTCCGCATCCTCATTGGATCAAACCTCCCTCCCTCTTAAGCAAAAAGCTAGATCCTCCCTGATTACTGGTGATTTCATTGTTTCTCCTTTTACATGGTTTCGGAGATACTGTTTAGGTATGCATTCTTACAGGCCTGCATACTTAGCAGTACGGTGTGATGGTTGAAATATTTATTTGCGAGCGAGCGAGCGAGAAAAATGTATACGATTTGTGGGAGAGGGAGAAAAATTCCTATCATGATGGTCTGAAAAGATCTTTAATATGAAACAAAATCATAAAAACACAAAATGCGAGCGAACGCGATCGACCTTTAATTTTATTAAATTGAAGAAAAACCTGCTCTTGGGCGGGGGGGGGGGGGGGGGGGTAGTGAGCCTTCTTGTTTTGCTCATCGCGAGGGGGAGGGGGGGGGGGATATAGCTCTACATTTTTTGGGCCAGGAGGCCGTTTTCTTTTCTTTTTTTAAAAGGTAAAATTAACGTTACCATCTTTTTGTAACATAGGGATCCGCCCTTGGCCCGAATACTATACATTAGTATTTATAATTTCCCATTTGCATTTGTTGGGGATGCGTGCAGCCCCTCTCCCCCTCTCCTGTAATTATCCGTCGAACGCCTGAGGATACAAATTTCGGGTGACGAATTTGATCTAGAATGGATTCTTTAAAGTTCTCAGCACCTGACCTGGAAAATTTAATGAATAATCGTCCTAATTTACAACAAAAATGTGATTGTGTCGTGCATAGGCAAAAAAAAGAGAGTATCAAGGTCCGATTAGGAACAGCAATCAATGAAATGAGTGGTGTTTTTTTTTTTTTTTCATTTTAAAACGCGGACACCCCGTTTGATTAAATATTGAAACAGCACTATTCCTGAATACGTCATTATCGTGGCTGAGTAAAATGAAGGCTCGTTGTAGAATGGACTCATATACGATAATTGATTATTCTTGGCAGTTCATTATCATGATTGTAGGAGTACAGAAATACCTTGCTCTAGACACATCAATAATGAATTGGCCATGAGAAAAGGGATTGAATTAATCCCTTAGTGATGATAAAAGATAGATGAATTAGGCCCTATATCGCCTTCAATGTCCACTTGATTGGATAGCTCACTAATTTAATTATTTACGTTTCCATCACAACCTCTTTATATTCTTAATTCGTTAATGGATTTCTAAAACTTAAAATCTTCTGAATCATGTCTTGACTTATGATGACTTTTGTGATACTGATGCTGAATAATGAATCTCTACCAGGAATCGAACCCTGGTTCTCGGCTTGTAATGCGAACTGCCTTATAATCACGAGACCATGCACGGAGACGGGCCAGTATAGTTTCGGCGACACCAGATAGAAGACAGTGGCCTACTTAGCTAGTTTGACAAATCTTCGACCTTTACCAATTCTTTGTCGAGGGCAGGCAGATAATATTATGTACATATATGGGGCAAAGTTTATGTGTATCTTCAGACGAAAGCGTGTGCACTGACAAATATGTATAAATAATGGTATAAGGTCCATGTGATGACAACTAATAAGTTTAATGGGTTTAGCTTTTGGCGCCTTGGCCTAATTCTTCGGAATTCATTGCTAATTAAACAATATTGACCGTATAAAGACATCAACAAACTAACTCTACAAATTTTGAGGCAACAATGAAAAGCAGCAATATATTTAACAAATAAAACAAGTCACGTAAATCACAGAGAACAACTTTTTTTAAAACCATATTTTGAATAATAATCATGGGGCCTATCATAAATAATTATTAGAAGTTTACAATGGCGATTAAGAAGCTATCATTTCGCTTTAAAATTATCAATGGCAATTCTAGCCTCGTAATGAATATTATGAGGACCATAAACAATTCCTCGATCAGTTGCGCTTTTAAACCCTCGATGGCCCTAACCTCTGTCCCTCTTGACGTTTCGGCCAGACACTTGACCCCGATTGGCATTTGTCAGCACCGTCTCCGCCAGCGCTTTAGCTATGCAGAACAAGTTCACGATTCAGACAAGTATAGGCATATACTTATCATAAAGAAAACATGGCATCGTCGGAAACATCTTCATTGAAATCGTTTTGTATAGTTACAGGGGCAAGCAGGGGCATTGGTCGTGCCATTGCTATCGCCTTGTCTAGCAAATATTCTGCGGAATCTCATATCGTTTTGACAGGACGGTCGGTCGATGCATTGAACGAGACACAGCGATCGAATAACAGGCCGCTGCTCCGCTGGCAGGCGTCCACTGCAAGGTTGTCATCGCTGATCACTCGGATGAGGGTAATATTTCCAGCACTCTTTCCGAGATCACGAAGGACGTCAATCCGGATGAATTTCAGCGTTTTCTTCTCATTCACAACGCCGCTAGCTTGTGGGATGTGTCACGGCATGCTGGGCAGTTGACCACGTTTGATCTGAGAAGTGTGCAAGACTTCTGTATGCTGAATATCACTTCAGCGCTACTTCTAACCTCTCATTATCTGAAGACATTTCTTCAGAGGAATGGAGCGTCCAGAACGATCATTAATATATCATCACTCGCTGCTTTGGTACCGTTCCCTGGTTGGTAAGTTTTTCTCTTTTATTAATATCATGTACAAACTCTCTTTATCAATTAAACAACTGGGCCGCCTTGGCTCATGTTCTAAAGCTCACATTGAACATTGATACAAAGACCTATTATATAGACCTGGTTTCCAGCATTGATTTCTCGAAAGCCACTGCGATCATGTTTTCTTTTTTACATGGTAGAATTTTGAAAGCAAACGATAGTGAAATATGCAGTCGATGTAAGTTTTATTCACCATGTGGGGCTCCTTCAAAGTTTTTCTCTTTTATTAATATCTTGATGTTAACCGTTTGTACAAACATCAATTCTCTTTATCAATACAACAACTGGGCCGCCTTGGCTTTGTTCCAAAGCACACATTGAACATTCATGTAAAGACCTATTATTATGGTTTCCAACATTGATTTCTCGAAAGCCACTGCGATCATGTTTTCGTTTTTACAAGGTAGAATTATGGAAGAAAAAAGATAATGAAATATGCAGTCGATGTAGGCCTAGGTCTTACTCACCATGTGGGGCTCCTTTGGTATAGCTTAAGCTTCGATCTCATGTCTTTGCCAGGATATCCATGACATAACAAAAACATGAGCTTAAAGGTACTTTGTCCCATTTGCAGGCCAACAAAATGAAAAGGTTAAATTCCAACGGCATTTGAAAGATAATAATGATTTAGAACTTCCCTGAAAAAAGGGGGCTTGAAAATGCCTTTAATTGGGAAAATAACGACTATGAGTTGTCGAATCGACTTAAGAGCTACAGAGCCTGTAAGTAATAGTCTGATTTTGAGACCATTGTACCGAATGGTCGTACGTTTTATGCTGCGCAAGGATTCAATCAGTTAAATGTTGGCCATTACAATAAGTGGGTTATCGATGTAGACATATGCTTATGTACCCTTTACAGCTCAGTTTATGTATGTTATTACCAAAGAAGAAAAAAGCCAGTCACTCGCTCAATAGTGTCTGACAGTGAAGTCTAGCTGGTAAACGGGTTTCCTTGCATTAAATTTAAATATTAGGACACTGCTAACGTTTGAATTTCACAGATAGGACATACATGACATATTCATAATTCCTGCAAAGTTCTACAACGGACATAGTATCTTTAAATTATATATATTTAAACTATAATGTTGTATATGGATATCGTTTAGATTCATACCTATGCCGATACTTTCATCAATACTTCTACGTAAATCATTAAAGGCATTATTGTACATGATTGTAGCCTTACATGAATGTGTGTGTGTGTCAGTATGTCTGTTTGTTCTTGCGCGTTATAAGTCAGAATACACAAATATTTTTTTTCTGCACCATCTCTTTGTTTTGATCTACAGATGTTGTTGATAGTATTCTCGTCATTACACGCATTACATTACCCACACATTACCTGGAAGACCTGGTGGCAGCAAATGAGAAGGCTCTTCAGTGTGCCAAGGCCTGGCAGAGCATTTGAGGACACGAAAGAAGAATACAAAGTGTATATATCCTTTCCTTGAACATGATATTATTTATTTTTGGTGCTTGATAAATCTTTATAGATATTTATCACAACTATGAAATTTTAGATGGTTACCATTTCGTGTTTTTTTCTTTTCTTTTTACTTTCTTCTTTCTTTCTTTTTCTTCATTTTCATTTTTTTAAATTCAGTTATGAGTTATGAGTTTTTGATCGATCGGGTGGGTGGTACATGCACAACATTACTTATTATAGGCTCTGTATAAGCTTGGCTTGTTAGAACTCTTGTGAGTAATGTGCCGCGGGATTCCATATCCTTAAACTGCTGGCGAACAGAGCAACAAGACCAAGCTCTGTAATTATTAGCATCTCTGTCCAGTAGTGCCGTGTTTGTGCCATCGAACTGGATCGACCAAATCAATTGATTCATAATATATATATATGCAATATTTTTCCCGTAACATGAGAGTAATTTTAATAGTTTCATACTATTAATTAAATGTAATGTTAACTGTTATTGTATAATTGTTTTAAATGGGGGCACGCTACAAGAGTCCTATCTCGCACCCCGGGGCAACGTGTCTGACACGGCCGGTTGTAGCAACTACTCCGAAGATCAAGATTACATTAATCTTGATCTAAGGAGACACGAACGAACGAACACCCACACACACACACACACACGCACACACACTGCCAACTGGGGATATTTATCTTCAACTATCTTCAACTATGAAATTGGGGATATTGGAATTTGAGGTGCTTTTATAAAATTCTTTTTCTTTGACAAAATGTAATTCCATTCATTTATCTGGCGGTCAGATAATTGAATAAAGTTACATTTTGTCAAAGAATAACAAGAATTTTGCCTCCTGTTTTTATGTAAGAGCTTACTAGGCGCTGTTCATTTATCAGAATTGTAAAATCTCAGATGATCCACAAAGTAGCGCTCGAAAATATGGCGTCTTACTATGAAAATGTGATTGTCTTGAAACTCTTGCAGGAATTGGGTAGTAGAATCCTCTCGGGTCACTTTTGCCAAAATTAGCCAAAAATAAGAAAATTATCAACTGGGGATATCCACAGTTGCCAGTGTATCCCCACTTGGAAGTTATGTATACATATGATTATCCCCGTTTCACACGTCTTACAAACCAACACACACACACACACACACAGACACAACACACAAGAGATGTTGCCCCTTTCAAGCTTCAACTTTCAATCGAAACATTTAGAATGTAATCTTTTTTAGTTTTTTTTTAGTGATTTGATAGTAATTGATGACGATGATGATTCACAGGATTTATATTGCGCAATGTTCTCTTTAAAATTAAAGACACATGCACCTTAAAGGGTTGATAATTATGTCTAATTACATGCACCTTGCTTTTGCAGCTCCGTATACTGCATGGGAAAGGCTGCCAAACACATGCTCTTCAGGACCATAGCCCTAGAGGAACCCGGTGTCCGGGTCTTGAGCTACGCCCCAGGTGTGGTGGATACGGTAATGTTTAGAGACATAGCCACCAATACTGTCAGTCTGGATGTCAAGCAAACGCTAGAGTGTGTTGAAACCAAACAGCAATAGCTGAAACCGGATCAAACCGCCGCAATGCTGCTCAGCATCTTGGAGAAAGATGCGTTTGAGTCTGGCGCTCATCTCAGTTATAGCGATGATTTGGCGAAGACAGTCGATGATTTTGATAAGAAATAAGTATTTTGAACTCTGAGTATTACATTTCAAAGGGCTTTAATATCAGAACACCGGCATACCTAAGTATATTAATGGGAACATAGTAAATCTATTCTAACTTGTTAAACGATAATATTTGACGATTGTTTTATGATGATGGTGATAATGACAATGATATTTAAAAAATAAATACAGATGAGAATGGTGATGTTATGATAATGGTGATGGTGATAATGGTGTGTATGCTGGTGATGATAGTGATGACGATGAGGATGATAATGAGGATGATTAACAATCATGGTGGTGATGGTGTTGGTGATGATATAGTAGTGGTATATGACCTAGTGATGATAAGCTGAATGCGGTTTTGTTTACAGACTCTGAAATAACACGTCCGTAATCAAGTCTCGTATATTCATGCAGGCGCGGAACCAGGATTTCTTAGGGGAGGGGGCCCAACTTTTTTTTTTTTTTGCTCCCGAAAATTTGAAAATCGCGCCGGCCGAGGGGTAGTGAGCACATTTTTTTTTTGATCCTCGATTTCTTTTTCATTTGCAACCCCCCCCCCCCCCCCCACTCCTTGAGCGTCAGGGGGGGGGGGGCCCAACCCTCAAAAAGGTAAAAATCACGTGATTTTACATGATTTTTTTTCTCAAGGGGGGGGGGGGGGGGCCGGTCTTGTTTTTGGTTTTTGTTTGGTTTTTGTCCCCCCTCCCCCTCTCTATTTAGGCTTTGCGTGTGTGTGCGTGCGTGTGTGTATGTGTGTGTAGGGCGGGGGGCTCACTGTTCTTGCCAGACGGAGAAAAATAAATGCTGATGAACACGGCCAATGATTAGAGGAGTGTCTGGGAGGAGTCGTACCATCTACTAATCAGGTTCGTTCACTCTTTTCTTCTCTCCTCCTCCTGTCCCTCCCCCTTAAAATTTATAATTATTGTTTTGCCATTCGATAGGGGTTGGACGACCCTCCGCTACCCCACCTCCCCCAGGAGCTACGCCATTGATCACAAGTGACCCTAATAGTATACTTAGATAGATTGTCACGTTATTATTAACATAATTTCATCTCTCATGGAGCCTCCCTTTTCCCTCTCAAAGTTAAAGAGTCTACGTAGGAGAATGGGGGAAATGTGATGAAATTATTACTAGAAATGTACATTTTTAGGGCACGCCCCAGACAAACCTGTACCACTGAGCCAACTCACATCCCATATATTCAATTCGGAAATGACATTCGAGTTGACGATATCTTGCTTTTCTTGTTCAAAATGGAAAATTTCTTCCGATTGATGAAAGTGATGTATTCCTTATTTTTCTATATTTGTTTCCCTTTTCTCATGTTTAAGGGGTCATTATCTATATCCATAGTTTAAAATAATTATAAGTCTCGCTCGGTAGAGACATTCTCTTTTTGTACAGTTGACGTGGATGGTTGGTGCAATGTTTTTAGTTGCATCTCTCCACTCACATAATGTTTTTGGTCTCGCCTTGCCACAAATTGATTTAATAGATCATCGCAACTCTAAACCAGTCTGCATAATTGCCTTAATTTTGCTAAGTGTCCTTGTGCATGTTATGGCAGGCATTTTTTTCAGTTTTCATTTTCATTTACGAATAATTGATGTAATCAATTTGATCGCTTTCTGTATTTGCCTGAACAGTGGACATGTCATTATAACCTATTCAGGTCAGGGTTCTACATTTTGTTATGGTTTTGCTTATCATTATTATTTTGTATTTGCAGGCACATACAAATATGTTCCAGATACAGGACATTAGTATTGCGGCATAGATTCGAATCCCGTACCTTGTGGTTCAGAGTCCTGAGACTTACCCGATTAACATCTAAATGTAATAACACAATCGAAATAATAACATCTCGTGTCCAACGGGCGTATAAGCATTGTGATTCATTTAGACATTTAGTTATTAATAATAATAATAATAATAATTTGTCTTGTTTACCCAGGGTAGCCTCATCAGTATTCATACTGTTCACTTAATAACAAAGAGACACCTATTTCACTCCAATTAAAGTCCATGAAAATTATTTTGCCGGTAGTATATGCATTGGTTTATTAAGCATTAAGTAAATAACGATACAAACAAGCAAACACACAAACAAACAAGTAAAACAAAACAACGCATATCAGGATAACGGTGAGATGGTAGCTATAAAGGTCTGGGAATTCATAAACCATAAGGATTGATGGAAAAACCTATTGTACTGCGACAGGGATTCGAACCACATTCATTGCGGCTCAAAGTCCACTTAACCACATGCATGCAGGTAATAAATACAATCGAAATGACACCTCTTGTTCAACGGACGTATTATAATCATTGTGATTTTTTTGTTTACATTAAGATATCGTCACAGTCGTGTCTTCGTCCTCTCAATAACAAAGTGACACTAACTTATTTCTAATACTAACATTAAAGTCCACGACAAATATTTTGCCGTAGTATATCCATCACTAACGATGCAAACAAGCAAGCAAACAAGCACACATCACATAGTCAGGATAATGGTGAGTTGATAGCTAAAACGGTATGGGAACTATAAACCATTATGGCTGATGAAAATGCATATTAGTACTTGGAAAGCAGATATTTTAACCCCGTACCCTGTGGCTCACAGTCCACTTAACCCCATGCAGGTAATAATACAATCGAAATGACACCTCGTGCTTAACGGGTGTACATTATAAGCATTGTGATCCCTTTTGACATTTAGATATTGTCACATGTCTTCATCCTCTCAATAACACAGCGACACTTTTTCCCCTCACATTTAAGTCTGCATATATTATTTTATATAGCCTAAATTGGTTTATTAAGCCTTGCGAATGATGCAAACTAGTATAATTTTTTTAACACGACTAAATAAGCAAACACAGCATAACCAGGATAACGGTGAGCTGTAGCTACAAAGTTCTGGAAACTCATAACCATTATGATTTCTTATGATTGATAAAAATACTTATAAAAGTTTTTGATGATTTACTCCACGGATGTTTTCAAACACTCTCACAGCATTCTGAATATAATTAACACTGAAAACACTTTTACTAGTAAAACGACAACATCAACACAAATTAAGAACAATATTAATATCAAACCATAATATAATGAATTGTATATCACAAACAAAACTGTTAAACGTGAAGAAGAGTTGTACTTAAGAGGTCGGAGAATTTAGTATGATTATCAAGTTCACCTTGTGATTTTCGAGTAGTGAATCTATACAATTTTCATTAAAAATTACTGTCTGATCCATTATTCTGATTCTTGAATAAATCCATGCGTTTGTATACACATCTAGACTAACCAAATATGGGGAAGAATTGGAGACCCTTAAGCACATTTGCATAATTTACATAAACATGAAAATGTTACACTTTCAGAAAGTTTTGTATTCTCTTCAGTAACTTCTTCTCTTTATTTGGTAACAAAATTGTGGTCATGATGTAACTGATTAATAAGATAAAAATGGTTTGACGTTATCACCAAGGGTCTCTCATTACCTACATGTGTAGGTAATAAGGGACAGTTACAAATCAACACATTTTAAA
Organism: Strongylocentrotus droebachiensis; assembly: GCA_035222895.1. NCBI lineage: Eukaryota > Metazoa > Echinodermata > Echinoidea > Camarodonta > Strongylocentrotidae > Strongylocentrotus > Strongylocentrotus droebachiensis. The sequence goes on along the minus strand of JAVYIG010009144.1, from coordinate 23,759 downwards.
TACAATTTGAATGAAAATGGGATTGTTGTAGTTAGTTCAAACACTTTTTGAAAGAGATACATGCAGCCAATGAACTTACTGTAATTTTAAAACAATGTGGCCCAAAATATTTCTGTAGTTTTTTGTTTACAGTAATAAAGGTGCTCTAAATAATGCTTAAATACTTTCAGAATAATGTTCTGGCAATGTGACATTTACATTGATCAAACTCACAGCATAGAAAGAACTTCTTAAAATGAAATTCATTCAAATTAGAATGGTGACACGAACAACCAAATATATTTCATGATAGTGCCTTTCAACATGAAATGAACTGGGGGAAAGTAGGCCCCCATCTTGAACCTGGTGTCTCCCATTGCCTACACAAATTTCTGATCAGCCAACATTCATAATCTGCATTGCAACACTCATTCACGACACACAGTGTCCATAAGTTTTCTGTGATGGTAAATTTCCTTTTAAAACTACTTTTTAAGAGCCACCTCTAAATATCTGCATACACCACAACATTCAATGAAAATTGTGTTTTTATATCAGAGCAAAATTTTACGATCAAATTTGCTTATCTTGGTAAATTTTGCCAATTTTCTCGGAGAAAGAACGCATTGTAGTCTTCGAAATTAATTGGATATATGCAGTAGTGTTGTTAAAGGCCACAGATGGCGCTATAGCAATATTGGATCCAACACGGACAGACAGTGATGGGTTCAAGCTTGGTGGACTCCAATTCCCTACACCTACCTACTTTAGATTTACACCCAAAAAAAAAAATACTGAAAAATTTCGAGAACAAAAATCAATTGAAAATTTTAGTCAAATTTAGACGAGAAAAATACAAGTAAAATCATTGTTCAACGTTTTCGTTAAAGTACCATGGAGTCATTAAAATGCGAATATAACAGAGGACACACAAATTCAAATCCTCTATCATACTCTAAAGTTGATCACGTGAAAGTTTAATAATAAATATTGACCGAAATGGGAAAATTAAGAGGCAGCGATATCAACAAGTAGAACTTGCTCATTGCAATAGGATGAGTGAATCGGGAAATTTTGTATAGGTAAATAACGTTTACATGTCTCAAATACAACTTCAAAATAGTATCATTAGAAATGAAAGTGTGCTTATATCGCTCAGGTAAATTTCTATGATATAATTTTGTCTATTCTGTGCGACTGTAAAACGACATTGTAAAAACAAAACAAATTTAAACAAAAAAAGACATTATAGAACTTCGAAGTAACAAGTGCAGTGCTAGCTCTCTGTTCCTTTTTCATATAAGCTCATAGTAACTACATCCATCATTTTGGGAGAAGTAGCTAGAAAGAGCGCTCGCCCTTGTTTCTTCATTCAGCTCGCATACTCCGTCTTTGTAATTGATGGACTTGCAACCAACTTCCTGAATGCATTCTGCGGCGCAACGGAGCTTGGTTTTCGCTGGCACTCTCTTTATCACGTGATCAGTTAGACAGTGGCCAATCAGAGGGCGTCCCTTGTTGTCCTTAGCAACGGAGAAATAGCCTGTAGATTTGGTGGTGGCCGTCGGTTTAACTAGATTGTGAAGTGAAGATAGAGAAATAAACGACCATAACAGATATAATTACATGTAAAACTACAGTTTATAACTAAATTATTCATACCGCTTAGAAACTTGATGTGTTTTTTTAATGCTTTTCGTAACTCAAGAATGGAAGTTGGACTGGTTGAATTAGGGTCTTTTTTTATTTACTTGTAGATGTTAACTGTTATTCTTAAATCAGGACAAATGAATTTTCACACACTTAAAAAATTACAAAACTTGGTAAGGGTACGAATAATTTAGTTAACTGTAAACATACATACACATACAAATATTTATGAATAAATGTATGTATATGTATATATATATATATATATATATGTCCGTACATGTGTCCGTACATGTGTATGTATACATATGTAATACATATGAATAATTATGTACTAAATATGTATATACATAATTATATAGGCCTATATGATATCGACATATTTTACAGACAATGTTATATTAATCCTAGGCATAAATCGAATCTCACTCGGGGTCCCTCCAGAAATAAACATAACGAAATAACAACAAATTAATTTAGAATAAATAAGAAAATCGCAATCTAAACTAATTTGTTGGGAGGGGGTGGGTAAAGTAACAGTTATCTTGATTGGCCTCCAATCCCACCCATTCATTACTGTTCCTAAAAGGGATCCGGTAACTTTGTCTCAGATTCTGAATCAAAATCTTGGATTTAGCTCATGCTACAATGATAATTATATTAGGTCAGTAAGGAACCCCATGACTTTTACAAGCCGATAGCCTGTCTGATTATCAAGATATTTATGATTGGAAATCGAAACCAAAATTTGCGTTTGCCTAACCGTTTTTATAACACTACAGTCTATTGGGGAAACGGTATGGTACAACCGGTCACTCAAACAATTTTTACTTTTTTGAGGCACTTCTTGATCATTTTGAAGCGGATTTTTTTTTTGTAGGGCTTCAATATTACACCATACCACAGACACTGATAGCACGTAGGGCCGTGCATCTCAGAGTTAACATTGTAAAACGATTCCTTCAACAAATCTAAGCTATAATGGAAACCCGTCTTTTATAGCATTGGCGTAGAATCTGGGGAATGGGGGATGCAATACCCCACAAATATGTATGTATTACAACGTATCAGGACAATTACCTCCTGGGCAATCACCCCCCGGAAAATAACCCCCGGAAAATTACTCCCCGGAGAATTACCCCCCGAGGACAATTACCCCCCCCCAGGGGCGTCGCCAAAGGGGGGGTGTGGGGGTGCGACACCCCCCCCCCCCACCTGTCAGGATATTGTCGGTAAAATTGCGCTGCCGTCGGGAAAAAAGAGAAAGGGGGAGGGAAAAAAGAGAGGGAAAGGGAAAGAAAAAAAAAAAAAAGGAAAAGAAAAGAAAGAAAGGAAAAGAAAGGAAAAGAAAGAAAAGAAAAGGGAAGAAAGAAAGAGAAAAAAGAAAAAGAGGAAGGAGAGGAAAGAAAGGAAAAGAAAGAAAAGAAAGAAAGTAAAAAAAGAAGAAAACATTGTAAAAGGGAAACAAAAGAAACGGGGGCCCGGTGAAAGAGAGGAGAAAGAGGGAGGTAAGAGCCTGAGAGAGGAGAAGTGGGAGTAACAGAGAGAAGGGGGTTGTTGGGTGGAGTCGTCTCGTCGAGGGAGCAAGAAAGACACGGGTAAATATGTTGCTGTGTCGAGTCAGCTGTGTCGATATTCTTGCTCGATTCCCGTGTACTATATCAATGAAGAAGTTTGAAGTCGGTGAGATGTATATTTTTGTCGGTCGGCCGACAAGTTTTTTTCCCTACGAACTGTGACTTTTTATCCGCTGTGACGCCTTCGAGAGTGATTACAACTACAATACTTGTATTTTCTCGAAGTTTCACTTTCCTATAATATCAGCTAAAGAAATCAGAGCTTTAAAATTTTCGTGGAAACTAAATTTAAACAAGGTTTAAGAGTCAACAACGGTACGACGAATCGTCTTCCTTTCTCTATATTGTGATGAAACGCTAAAAATTCATTTAGACGAGTCGAGAACGGTACAACGAATCGTCTTCTTTCTCTAATAATTTAAGGAAACTTCAAAGCTTCCGCGCTTCGCGCGAGAAGGGGAAACTGAATTCAGACAAATAGGGCTTATTAAGAGTCGAAAACGGTACAACGAATCGTCTTCTTTCTCTAATAATTTAAGGAAACATCAAAGTTTCCGCGCTTCGCGCGAGAGGGGGAAGCGGAATTCAGACAAATAGGGCTTATTTAGAGTCGAAAACGATACAACGAATCGTCTTCTTTCTCTAATAATTTAAGGAAACATCAAAGTTTCCGCGCTTCGCGCGAGAGGGGGAAACGGAATTCAGACAAATAGGGCTTATTAAGAGTCGAAAACGGTACAACGAATCGTCTTCTTTCTCTAATAATTTAAGGAAACATCAAAGTTTCCGCGCTTCGCGCGAGAGGGGGAAACGGAATTCAGATGAATAGGGCTTAAAAAGAGTCAACAACGGTACGACGAATCATCTTCTTTTCTCTATATTTTGATGAAACGCCAAAAATTCCGAGCTTCGCGCGGAAGGGGAAAAATTCATTTAGACGAGTCGAGAACGATACAACGAATTGCCTTATTTTTCTAATAATTTAAGGAAACGTCAAAGTTTCCACGCTTCGCGCGAGAGGAGAAGCTGAATTCAGACAAATAGGGCTTATTAAGAGTCGAAAACGGTACAACGAATCGTCTTCTTTCTCTAATAATTTAATAAAACGTCAAAACTTCCGCGCTTCGCGCGGGAGTGGAAGAACTGAATTCAGAGTCGAAAACAGTACACCGAATTGTCTTCTTTCTCTAATAATTTAAGGAAACGTCAAAGTTTCCGCGCTTCGCGCGAGAGGGGAAACTGAATTCAGACAAATAGGGCTTATTAAGAGTCGAAAACGGTACAACGAATCGTCTTCTTTCTCTAATAATTTAATCATGTCTTTTCATGTGGTGGTATAAGGTGTATATATGCGTAGTAGTGCGTATACAGTATAAATATGATGGTTTATATGTCCTAACTATGATTCCATGAACAGGTGTTCTTTAGTTATAAAGGTGGAAATTGATAGGTATTGGATATGAAAAGAAAATATTGGTTAATTTTGTTCATTGGTATTTATGGTACATTTTGAAATGGGCCAAGGAAAAAAGAAGTTTGCGTTTTAATATGAAGATGTATTTTTCTTAAGGGAAGATTTTGATCAGGAGTGTTAACATTCGGGACGAATGTATTTCAAGCAGGGAAGTTGTCGGGATGTGAAAGTTTTAGATCAAGGTCTTTAAAGAGAGACTAAAGTTAGGAATGCGAGGTACTGAAGGAATGCTAACGTATGGGGAGTGGTTAATCACCTGTTAGGACCGTATCACTGAAGGAGTCTTTAGTAGTAATGTCCTTACTCGATGTTAAATTAGTTAATTGATATGAACGGAGATACATGTGGAATTAACGCTTCAAAATATCTTAGCGAAAGGATTTTATGTTACGCCTTGAGTGTAAGCTACTCTCGAGCGTGGGTTTTCTAATACGTGCTCATTGCCATCTAAAGCTATGCTGAGGGAATGGTGTGCAGTCACCAGTCGGCTGAGAAAGTTTAATTGTAAGTTGCATTACTTTGTATCATAGGTTGAAATTACATTGGTAATATGAATTATACATCATGTTGCATGTGGGTGAAGTTTTGAGAAGATTTATATGCACAGTTTGATATATATTTTAGTGACAAAATAATGTTGGTTCATTGAACATGTTTTCAGTGCGACCATGTTTATTTAGTATCGTAGAGGGCTCTCTGAATGTAAGCATAAAAGATGGCGGCGCCCACTAGCCGTACTTTGTTAGGTGTAATCAAGGGTTGTTAAAAAGGAAGCTTTAACACTGATTGAAGTTAGTATAATAATATAAATTGATTGTAAGCTTAAATGATATATTAAGTGAGATGATTATTTAGTTGATGGTCTTGTAAATGCAGGCATAGTGGAGCTTTTGGAGTGATTTACTTACAAAATGTAATTGTTGTTTTATCCTCAGTGAGTCTACATTGAACGAGTATCTGTAGCTGAAAGCTGACTGGTTTTTGCTAGTTCTTCAAGTGACCTTGGGTACGAGTCAATTTATTATGTAATATGATATTTAATTAAGGGTAAATGAAAACACTTAGGAATGATTGTATGGTTTGTATTTGAATACCGACAAAGTTAACGTGGTTCGGTTTAATACTGATATTGCTGATATGATACTGATAGGGTGATGACTGATAGTGAATCTATTGGTAATGTAAATATTCTCCTTATGCCTTGAGAATCTGTTACTGTTTAGGGAGGTTATTATTCAAGATACATTTCTGGGATGAGTGTTTTTCCTAGTAGTTAGCAGTTGCTATGTGTTATTAATATTTGATAGCAATGGTTTGATAGTATTGATTCGATGATGGCATCATCTGTAAATGTGGCTTTTAATGGAAAGTTCTATAAACACAAAAGGATTTCTACGGATATTGGAAATATGTTTAATGGTTATTATAATGATCTAGGTAGGTCATATTACTAGGCATCCTTTGTTAAGATTGAAGACTGATACAATTAGGATACTGGTAATTATTGAAGCTTGGATGCATTTGATAGTGAAAGTATTGAGCTCTTTAATACTTCTGATTTCTGTGGGTTAAATTTGCATTAGTTGCAAGGGACAATGTTTTGCTGAAACAATGTTATACATGTTTATCTAGTGTCTGATGATGATGTATATATCATATCATTTGTAATGATATGTTCATTTTGTTTCTGTTTGTTCTTTGCAGGGTTTCTTATTTCTTTGCTTTATTGCTTCGCAATAAAAGTAATTGAACTTCAGATATCTGTCACGACTCCTTCATTTGAGTAACCCGAGTTACTAATCCTACTCATCCCGGTGGAGCTCACCCCTCCCCACCCCCCGACAATAATTTAAGGAAACGTCAAAGTTTCCGCGCTTCGCGCGAGAGGAGAAACTGAATTCAGACAAATAGGGCTTATTAAGAGTCGAAAACGGTACAACGAATCGTCTTCTTTCTCTAATAATTTAATGAAACGTCAAAACTTCCGCGCTTCGCGCGGGAGTGGGAGAACTGAATTCAGATAAGGATTTAGAGTAGAAAACAGTACACCGAATTGTCTTCTTTCTCTAATAATTTAAGGAAACGTCAAAGCTTCCGCGCTTGGCGCGGGAGGGGGATGCTTCATGCATTCAGACAAGGATTAAGAGTCGAGCACGGTTCAACGAATCGTCTATTTTCTCTAATAATTTTATGAAACGCCAAAACTTCCGCGCTTTGCGCGGGAGGGGGAGAACTAAATTCAGATAAGGATTAAGAGTCTAGAACAGTACACCGAATCGTCTGCTTTTTCTCATAATTTAATGAAACGTCAAAGCTAGATATTGACTTGTACATATACTTACCTTCTTTTTCCCTTGTGTGAAAAGCAGCCTTTGTAACGATGGCGGATGTAACTCAAGTGATTTCAGCTCTCACTGAGGCACTTCAAGGACTGAGTGTGCAGCGCACACCGCCTCCAGTGAGACTGAGTAAGTTTAGGGGTCCACCGAAAGCTGCCGGAGACCTTGCTTTACAAGAATGGAGTGATGAGTTCAGGAGTTACGCCACTCATTATCGGCTGACTGGAGAAGCGAAGGCTCAAGCACTCATTGACAACTTGGCTGGAGTAGCGAAGGAGGAAATCCTGTGTCGAGAATATTCAGTACGTAAGGATAGTGAGCAGATTATCAAGGTATTGAAGTCTTTGTTCTCGCCTATTGAGTCGGTTCCCTCCATCAGCCAGGCCTTCTACAATCGCGATCAACAAGATGGAGAAAGCCTAGCAGATTTTAGCCGTGCTTTGATGAGGCTTTACGATCGAATGGAGAAGGCAGCTGGAGAAGAAGAAGATAGGAATGCCATGAAGCGGCTTAAGGACAGTTCGCTCAAGGAGCGATTCGTACGTGGGGCACAGGAGAAGTGGATTCATCGCGAGCTGCGTAGAATAGAAATGGCCTCGAAGACGAAGACCTTTCTTGAGATGAGGACAGAAGTTCTAGAGTTCTTTGCTGGTGAGGAGCCTCTTCGCAAGCCGAAAGTACATGATCTTGAGGTGTACGCCCAGAGTGCCGACATAAGTTCTCCAGCAAAGCGTCAAGAGGAGTATAGTCTTAGAGCTGAGTTAGCTGATCTGAAGAATGATGTAGCACTACTCACAAAGAGTGTCCAAGAGCTGGTCAAGGAGAAATTGACTCATGGTCAACATGCTCCGGTAACACAGAGGAAGGATCGGAGGAATAAGTGCTATAATTGCGGAGAAGTTGGACACTCTCGTCAGGATTGTAAGAATGAATGCATCTGCTATAGCTGCAAGGGTAGAGGACACTTTGCGAGAGATTGTCCTGCAAAGATGGCGCAAGAGACGTCCATCCCGGCCGCCAAGAATGTTCGTGCTCCTTTGACTGCAAAGACTGAGCTACTGGGTCGGCTGGTTGCGCCCTGTCCATGCAGTGAGGTACAGATTGCTGGCTTGGAGATTGGGTGTATTTTGGACTCTGGAGCACAAGCATCGATAATCCCTGCTTCCGTGTACGATCGATTTTTGAAGGATAAGTTTGGTGAGCCTCAACAAGCGGATGGTCTCTTTTTGCATGTTCAAGGAGTAGGAGATATAGAGGTACTGATTGAAGGATTCATAGAGGTACCGATATCAATACTTGGACAGAAGTTGCAAGGGAGTTTCCTGGTGGTTGCAGACCGTGCTCGTCCCGTCGATGATGCTGATTTTATGTTTACATGTACAATGCTGTATTTTAAACATCATACCTTGTGAATGACCTGCAATTCAGCTTCGGCTGCAAGAACTTCATGTGAATAAAAACCCTTATTGAATTGAATTGAATTTTCTCAGTTATTTTTGAAGTTCATTTCAGTCGTTTAAATTATTCAATTCGATGTGGGGGAGGAAGTTGCCTAATTCCCCCGTAGTTTTGCCACTAAGCCAAAGAACAGAAATTACATGTACATTCGGCGGCAAGGTGCCCGCATCCAGTACTTTAAATCGCTTCTAGTGTGTTCATTACAAACTAATTTTTTACCGGTTTGAAAATATCTTCTCAACATTAGTTGTCGAATCGACATAGAGCCTGTGAGCTACCGTGTGAGCTGCCGAAATTGAAGGTTGGTTTGTCTTCCGTTAAGTCATCCCCCCCCCCCCCCCCCACTGAGCGAATTTTCGGCCGGCGCGATTTTCATTTTTCGGGAGCAAAAAAAAAAAAAATGGGCCCCCCCCCCCTATGAAATCCTGAATCCGCGCCTGGTGCCCCCCCCCCCCCCCCCCCGGTAAGAAATTCCTGGATCCGCGACTGATATCATATCCCTTAAGCTTGGGGGGCTGCGCCCGTTGACCCTTCCCGGGGCCTTGCCCCTAGACCCCACTTTGCAAAACGTTCGGCGGGCCCTGCATGTAAGAGTGGGGTAATGCGGATTTTTTTTGTCAGCCCCCCAAAACGTTTTTGCTCATTACGCCACTGAAAGTAAGTAGACATTTTCACCGTTTTTATGGATATCTCAAGAGGATAGGGATAGTTGAGTTCTGTTTTCAGACCGCAAATGCCTTCAAAGTGCATGGTTATTACTCTTATTCTTATCTATGACATTTATAGTGCCCTTTTAGAACCTAAAATTGCTATGAAGGTAATTTTAGACCCCAATGAGGGAATTTACAGATACGATCTGCGCATGGGCAGATAAAGGTCATTTGTACCAAAATGGTAAAACCCACAGAGATGAATACTGGATATGCGCTCATGAAAGTTATGTAACATTATTCATTTATGCACCAACAGTACATTCTATGATACGCAGGTGGAAGTATTCTTTTCAAGAGGTCAAACAAAAGGTATTCATGAAGCACATCTAGGACTTTGGCAGTTATTATTCTAAGATGCTCAAAGTGGAACTTCTCCATGTGTAACAGATCTGTGGATATTTGGGGTCATTTGTACCATGTGCTATCTGTAAACTCCCTTATACCAATTCAGCTCCACTTTTAAAAAAACACGGTGACCGTTAATTAATTATTTAATTAAAAATAGCAATACATGAGCCGGCTGATTGTGGATAATACATGTATAAGCAACACGAAAATGCCAACCAAGAAGCCAACATCGGCATTGGCTGAAAAACGACGTAAAAGGCGTGATTTCGCTTTTTTTCAACGGTTTTCAACGGTTTTTTCAAATATTTCAAAATATCTAATATATGTGGTGGTACACAAGTACTAGAAATCGTTATATTTCAGCCGTCTGTGAACCGATTTTGATCAAACAAAGATGATTTTGTCATTTAAATATTATGTTCTTTCAAATTTGACACTCAGTTTTTCATTATCTTACAAAAAAGTATTTTGTGTAATGCCCTCTGCAACAGGACTCAACTACCCCTTGAAGTAAACATTAATATTCCTAAAAGCAACTTCGTATTTGACAAAATATAAAGAATCCTAATATTACTTAATGTATGATACCATCCATTTTGTCATACCTGTATTACACAAAGCTCCATTAAATCTCGCAGCACATGTACATGCATCGGTATCACAGGTACCTCCGTTCAGACATGGGTTGGCACCAGAACAGTCAACTACGGAGAGGAAAGAAAATATCCTGAAACCAAGCCGTTCCAAAAGCTTAGAATTTAAAAATGGTGTACTTAAGATCGTCAAATTAGAAAGTAGGTAGACACATATAGCTCCGTTTAGTCTCATTTCACAACGCCCCCTATCGTCAGAGTAAGCAGCCATACATGTTAGCCTATGGACGTTTTTTTTGTAATCGTTAAAAATTCATTTTTTGTTTAAACGAAAAGCACATCCACCCCGACGTACGTTATCACTAGCTCTTTCATTGGAGCCCTTATGTCTCATTGACTTTTGAAAGTTCACCCACCGTATTTTTTCAAAATAGGTTGCAAGCTCGCCATTGCCTATAATACACATGTGAAACAAGTCGAACTTTGGACTCAGTCTGCCAAGTGATTGTAAGATTATAGGTCAAGCACACGAAGGATAAGAAGCATGAATTATCAATTATCACTTCTGCTATGTTCATTATGTCCATTTCGTCCAACCCCCCACCGTAATTTTTCCATTTAGTAAAAGCAAACATTTTGCCGAGTTTAGCAAAAACATGAATATTCATGAACGGTCAGACAATACAGCCTTTTAGTACGTAACGTATAGTGAATGGGAATGGGCGATGATCCGTCCAGGAGGTAGAGGTCAGTGTTTTGTGCTGGCAATGTTCACGCGAGCGAAAATGAGACAATCGGAGCAATATGTTTTCACCGTTTTGATGGATATCTCAGGAGGAAAAGGGGGGGGGGGGGAGTTACATAAACAATCTTGAAATATATTAAGAGGTCACAGTCACGATATGAGTTTATTTCATGACATTGATCTTGTTATCATTAAGTAAACATTAATATTCTTAAAAGCAACTTCGTATTTGACAAAATATAAAGAATCCTAATATTACTTAATGTATGATACCATCCATTTTGTCATACCTGTATTACACAAAGCTCCATTGAATCCCGCAGCACATGTACATGCATCGGTATCACAGGTACCTCCGTTCAGACATGGGTTGGCACCAGAACAGTCAACTACAGAGAGGAAAGAAAATATCCTGAAATCGAGTACGATCTTTACGAATTTAAGAATGGTGTATACCTAAGATCGTCAAATTAGAAAATAAGTAGACACTCTCACCGTTTTTTATGGATATTTCAGGAGGGAAGGGGGGGTCAAGTTACATTACTAATCTTGAAATGTATTGAGAGGTTACAGTCACAATATGAATTTATTTGTTGATATCAATCTTGTTATTGTTAAGTAAACGTTAATATTCTTTTAATAAAGATAATTCTTATTTGACAAAATACGAAGAATCTCGATAGCATTACATTTTTTGATACCATCCATTTTGTCATACCTGTATTACACAAAGCTCCATTGAATCTCGCAGCACATGTACATGCATCGGTATCACAGGTACCTCTGTTCAGACATGGGTTGGCACCAGAACAGTCAACTACAGAGAGGAAAGAAAATATCCTGAAATCGAGTACGATCTTTACGAATTTAAGAATGGTGTATACCTAAGATCGTCAAATTAGAAAATAAGTAGACACTCTCACCGTTTTTTATGGATATTTCAGGAGGGAAGGGGGGGGGGGGGGTCAAGTTACATTACTAATCTTGAAATGTATTAAGAGGTTACAGTCACAATATAAATTTATTTTTTGATATTCTTTTAATAAAGATAATTCTTATTTAACAAAATATGAAGAATCTCGATAGCACTATATTACATGAATGTGCCACCCCCCCAAAAAAAAAAACACAACAACAACAACAACAACAACAACAACAGCTACGGCCCTGCACATTAGAAAGTATGTAGACATTTTCATTTTTAATGGAAAGTACGATCTTTACGAATTTAAGAATGGTGTATATACCTAAGATCGTCAAATTAGAAAATAAGTAGACACTCTCACCGTTTTTTATGGATATTTCAGGAGGGAAGGGGGGGGGGGGGGTCAAGTTACATTACTAATCTTGAAATGTATTAAGAGGTTACAGTCACAATATAAATTTATTTTTTGATATCAATCTTGTTATTGTTAAGTAAACGTTAATATTCTTTTAATAAAGATAATTCTTATTTAACAAAATATGAAGAATCTCGATAGCACTAAACGTAGGATACCATCTATTTTTCATACCTGTATTACACAAAGCTCCATTGAATCCCGCAGCACATGCACATGAATCGGTATCACAGGTACCTCCGTTCAGACATGGGTCGGCACCAGAACAGTCAACTACAGAGAGGAAAGAAAATATCCTAAAAGTGAGTAAGATCTTTAAATTCATCGTTCTCGACCGAGCCGTTCCAAAAGCTTAGAATTTAAAAATAGTGTACTTAAGATCGTCATTATTAGCAGGCCCGTAGCAACGGGGGGGGGGGGGGGGGGGGGGGGGGGGCAAGTGCCCGCCAAAAAAATGTCCAAGATAGGAAGAACTTTTTTAGACCCCTCCCCATGACGTCGATCAATTACATATTACATGTATGTGCCCCCCCCCCAAAAAAAAAAAAAATAAATAAATAAAAAATAAACATCAAACTCTAGCTACGGCCCTGCACATTAGAAAGAATGTAGACATTTTCACTTTTAATGGATATCTGAGGAGGGGGGGGGGGGGGGGGCATAAGTTACAATAACAATTTTAAAATGTATTAAGAGTTTAAAGTCACGATATGAGTTTATTGCATGACATTAATCTTGTTATTATAAAGTAAACAATAATATTCTTTTAATAAAGCAAAATCTTATTTGACAAAATATAAAGAATCCAGATAATACTTAATGTATGATACTATCCATTTTTCATACCTGAATTACACAAAGCTCCATTGAATGCCGCAACACATGTACATGCATCGGTATCACAGGTACCTCCGTTCAGACATGGGTTGGCACCAGAACAGTCAACTACAGAGAGAAAAGAAAAAGAAGAGGAAAATCTCAAAAAGTATACTCTTATCTAGATCTATTAGGAATAATTCATTGTCAAAATCATTCCATAAATTGGAGTTAAAAAAATTATTCCACCTTTATGAACAATAGTGCACAAGTGTAAAGTCACAATATGAATTTACTTCACGACATTAATCTTGTTATTACTAAGTGAGCATTAATATTCTTTAAAGCAAATTCTAATTTGACAAAATATGAACAATCCCGATAGCATTGAATTTTGTGATACCATCCATTTTGTCATACCTGTATTACACAAAGCTCCATTGAATCCCGCAGCACATGTACATGCATCGGTATCACAGGTACCCCCGTTCAGACATGGGTTGGCACCAGAACAGTCAACTACAGAGAGGAAAGGAAATATCCTGAAATTGAGTACGATCTTTACGAATTTAAGAATGGTGTATACCTCAGATCGTCAAATTAGAAAATAAGTAGACACTCTCACCGTTTTTTATGGATATTTCAGGAGGGAAGGGGGGGGGGGGTCAAGTTACATTACTAATCTTGAAATGTATTGAGAGGTTACAGTCACAATATGAATTTATTTTCTGATATCAATCTTGTTATTGTTAAGTAAACGTTAATATTCTTTTAATAAAGATAATTCTTATTTGACAAAATACGAAGAATCTCGATAGCATTACATTTTTTGATACCATCCATTTTGTCATACCTGTATTACACAAAGCTCCATTGAATCCCGCAGCACATGTACATGCATCGGTATCACAGGTACCTCCGTTCAGACATGGGTTGGCACCGGAACAGTCAACTACAGAGAGGAAAGAAAATATCCTGAAATCGAGTACGATCTTTACGAATTTAAGAATGGTGTATACCTAAGATCGTCAAATTAGAAAATAAGTAGACACTCTCACCGTTTTTTGTTTATGTTTCAGGAGGGAAGGGGGGGGGGTCAAGTTACATTACCAATCGTGACATGTATTAAGAGGTTACAGTCACAATATAAATTTATTTTTTGATATCAATCTTGTTATTGTTAAGTAAACGTTAATATTCTTTAAATAAAGATAACTCTTATTTGACAAAATATGAAGAATCTCGATAGCACTAAACGTAGGATACCATCTATTTTTCATACCTGTATTACACAAAGCTCCATTGAATCCCGCAGCACATGCACATGAATCGGTATCACAGGTACCTCCGTTCAGACATGGGTCGGCACCAGAACAGTCAACTACAGAGAGGAAAGAAAATATCCTAAAAGTGAGTAAGATCTTTAAATTCATCGTTCTCGACCGAGCCGTTCCAAAAGCTTAGAATTTAAAAATGGTGTACTTAAGATCGTCATATTAGCAGGCCCGTAGCCACGGGGGGGGGGGGGGGGGGGGGGGGGGGGGGGAGGGGGGGGGGGGGGGTAAGTGCCCGCCAATTTTTTTTCCAAGATAGGAAGAACTTTTTTAGACCCCTCCCCATGACGTCGATCAATTACATATTACATGTATGTGCCCCCCCCAAAAAAAAAAAAAAAAAATTAAAAAAAATAAATAAAAAATAAACATCAAACTCTAGCTACGGCCCTGCACATTAGAAAGTATGTAGACATTTTCACTTTTAATGGATATCTGAGGAGGGGGGGGGGGGGCATAAGTTACAATAACAATTTTAAAATGTATTAAGAGTTTAAAGTCACGATATGAGTTTATTGCATGACATTAATCTTGTTATTATAAAGTAAACAATAATATTCTTTTAATAAAGCAAAATCTTATTTGACAAAATATGAAGAAACCAGATAATACTTAATGTATGATACTATCCATTTTTCATACCTGAATTACACATAGCTCCATTGAATGCCGCAACACATGTACATGCATCGGTATCACAGGTACCTCCGTTCAGACATGGGTTGGCACCAGAACAGTCAACTACAGAGAGAAAAGAAAAAGAAGAGGAAAATCTCAAAATGTATACTCTTATCTAGATCTATTAGGAATAAATTATTGTCAAAATCATTCCATAAATTGGAGTTTAACAAATTATTCCACCTTTATGAACAATAGTGCACAAGTGTAAAGTCACAATATGAGTTTACTTCACGACATTAATCTTGTTAATACTAAGTGAGCATTAATATTCTTTAAAGCAAATTCTAATAGCATTAAATGTATGATACCATCCATTTTATCATACCTGTATTACACAAAGCTCCATTGAATCCCGCAGCACATGTACATGCATCGGTATCACAGGTACCTCCGTTCAGACATGGGTTGGCACCAGAACAGTCAACTACAGAGAGGAAAGGAAATATCCTGAAATTGAGTACGATCTTTACGAATTAAAGAATGGTGTATACCTAAGATCGTCAAATTAGAAAGTAAGTAGACACTCTCACCGTTTTTTATGGATATTTCAGGAGGGAAGGGGGGGGGGGGACAAGTTACATTACCAATCTTGAAATGTATTGAGAGGTTACAGTCACAATATGAATTTATTTTCTGATATCAATCTTGTTATTGTTAAGTAAACGTTAATATTCTTTTAATAAAGATAATTCTTATTTGAAAAAATATGAAGAATCTCGATAGCACTAAACGTAGGATACCATCTATTTTTGTATACCTGTATTACACAAAGCTCCATTGAATCCCGCAGCACATGCACATGAATCGGTATCACAGGTACCTTCGTTCAGACATGGGTCGGCACCAGAACAGTCAACTACAGAGAGGAAAGAAAATATCCTAAAAGTGAGTACGATCTTTATATTCATCGTTCTCGACCGAGCCTTTCCAAAAGCTTAGAATTTAAAAGTGGTGTACTTAACGTTGTCAAATTAGAAACTGGGTAGACTTTTTCACACTCTTTATGGATATCTCAGGAGGGGGAAAAGTTATATAAACAGTCTTGAAATGTATTAATGGATTTCAGTCACGATATGGGTTTGTTTCATGACATTAATATTGTTAGGTGGTCTTTAATCGAAAAAGCACCTATTGATTTCGTCAGAATTTTCTTTATTTCTTTATTAGGTTGTCTGTCGTATTCGACAGATCACCTATTGATTTCGTCACAATTTCTTTCTTTTTTATTTTATCTTTTTATTTATTTCTTCATTAATTTTGTGCAGACGATAACTCTCAAATTAATACGGTCAATTTCTTTCAATTTTGGCACAGTCATAGGTAATTGTCCTAAGATGTGTTATCAACATTTGCAAGTTCATCAAGTTATCGTGACGTCATCCAGGCGCCATTTTGTGAAAATCAACTCATGATCATATCTCCATAATGGAGAGTCACTCACTGAATATAGGAAACGTAGCTTTGCCCACTATGGTCCGTTGTTGTATAACAAACTCCCACTTTCTGTTCAGTCATGCACATCATTACACTTGTTCAAAAGTCAATGCCGTCTCTCTATGCATGTACTGTAACTACTCTACCTTCTTTGTAAACTCTCAAAAGTGCAATAAGACTTCTGCACTCTACTCCTTCTGTAATTATGTTAGTATGTCTATGTAATTTATTGTGGTGTTTTTTTTTAGGTGGTCTGTCGTCTACGACAGATCACCTATTGTTTTCGTTAGAATTTTCTTTATTTATTTATTTATTCTTTATTAGGGGGTCTGTCAACGACAGATCAATAATAACGGAATGAGCGTCCGTTTAAGATATATGTCCGTGCGTGCGAGCTCTTGTAATACATACCATATATGGGCAAACCATGCCTATACAAAATCCATTGTAGCTCTTTAGGATGCAAGGTGACCCCAATTTTCTTGTCATATTTTGATAGAGTATGAATCGGAGATATGATTTCATGTCTCATTTGACCCTCAATTAACTCATGACGTCATCATAATGGCCTCCGAACTCAAGATTTCAATTTGCATATTATGACGTCAGCATATTTTTCGAAAATTGATGTATCTCTGTAAATATTGATCGATTTTCTTCCAAATTTTGATAGGTTCTAGCTGGACAACTTTCTACGAAAACAGTTACAACGATTTTTCATTTTGACAAGGGCATCATGGCGTATTTTTGCGAGTAAAGGAGGCATGTCAATTTTTCACATTTTGCGTGTATTCTCTATGGGACATGACTTTTCCTCAAAATTGGATTCTACATTCCCGTCTTTTGCGAGCAATATCTCCGTCGTTTTAGCTTCGTTTTCGCTGAGCATCGAGTATGTTGTAGCTGAGACAATGGGCTATCACAAGTGTGCCCTTTATTGTTCAATCAGATGCCGGAATCATGCTCATATTTCACTTGCAAAGTGGGATTTGAGAATTCCATTTTCCGTTTACGTGTAATCGCTATGGGAAATGTTTTGGTATATCGGTAACGCACTTGACTTTCGACCTCGAGTACCCTGGTTCGAGTCCGGGCGTCTCCAACAAAATTTTTTCTTCACTTTTTTTTCTTTTTGACCTTTCACTGTACCATCTCCTTTGATTATTAAATCACGTAGAATCGCAAATAATGTAATAAACAACCCTATTTACTTTATTATTACCCTATTATCGCTTGATCTATTACTTTTTGCGTGTAATCCCTATGGGAGATGACTTTTTCTCAAATCTGGATTCAACATTCCTGTCTTTTGCGAGCAATATCGCCGTAATTTCTGCTTGGATTTTGTTGATTTCGAGTATGTTGTAGCTGAGACTATATGCTTTCTAAATCACCCCACATTTTTTTCATTAAGATGTCAGGATCACGCTCATGATCATGATCATCATCATCATCATTATCATAATGATAATAATCATCCTCATCAGCATCATCATGATCATGATTATCATCATCATCATTATCATCTTCATCATCATCACCATTATCATCATCATCATAATGACCATTATCATCATCATCATCATCATGATTATCATTATCGTCATCATGACAATCATGATCATGATCAAGTAGTTCATTTCTCAATACTTTGTTTCATATTCATTAGGCCTACTTATTTTGATATTTTTTTGCATTAAATTTGATCATGATCATTATGCATCATCCTGATAATTTATCAATATTTCGTTCATCAGTTCAGCTCATCAGTTTAGTTCAGTTCATCAGTTTATCCGTTTAGCTCATCAATTCAATTCATTTCACATCAGTTCAATCTATCAGTTCATCAGTACTTTATTCATCAATTCATATCTTAATACATAATTTTACATTAACATAATTTTATTGTTCAAGTTGAAGTTCAAGTTTTATTTCAATTCAAATCCATAAAAAACATATAAGATACAGATTATATACAATATAGAAAACACAAAACACACACAAAATGGAAACATGTCTACAAATATATCGGAATTATACAAAGTTAATCAGCGATAGAAATGAATTGGGGAAACTGCAAATAAAATCATAAGGTTCTGTCGAGGCAGCTCCCTGTTATTAAAAGATACATATACAAGTTCCAACAATTGGCTATAAAAAATATAACAATAACAAAACGGTGTACAAAACAACGGAGACGTATTAACATGCAAATATTATTATAGATTTAAAAACAGATGAAGTATTTTTTTATTTTAGATTTAAAAGAGTTTAAGAAAGCAGTATCACGGATATCTCTTGGGAGAGAATTCCATATTTTCGGGCCAGTGTGTCTAAAAGTAAATAAAGAATTTGTTGATGGAAATTTTTCAATAAAATAGTTATCAGGATTTCTAGTATTATAATTATGAAGATGAGCATGATCAGAAGAATTGAAGACAGACCACCTAATTCGTCCTCATGACGAATTCAATTTGATATTTCACATGTATGTACAATGTTTAATTGATGTATTATTATACGTATGTTTTTATACTGTCATTGTATTATGCAGGGCTTTCTTGAAAAGCAGATCCACTGGCTCATGAAATTCACTTAGCAAATCATGAATGTATCATATTACCCTCAATTATATAAGCTCCAAAGGATTTACCTCTCACAAATTGGAAGGCTAATTCCTGCGCAACCTAATTTTCATACCCTTTACAAAGGTGAGCTATGCTCAGCCAAGGATGAATTATTTTCGGACTTTTTTTGTGTCATATGAAAGTTGAGTTTATGAGCTTCCCAGTGGAACTGAATGAAACTACCCTGTTGAAAGAAATCATGAATAAATAAATAAATAAATAAATAAATAAATAAATAAATAAATTTCTCATTCATATTTATCACGATCAAGGTCAATATCCGTCAGGTCAATTTCAGGTCAATAAACACGCACGTACACGTACGTCCGCAAAATTTCAAAATGCTCAAAATGACTTTTTAATTAAATGAGAGTACGTTTCAGGCCATTTAAAGCATTTCAAAAGTTTGCGCGAGCGCCCAACAGCGCGCATGTTTTCATTCGTAATGGTCGTACGCAACATAGAATCGCCATTTTTTTTCTTGCATGATCTTTTTCATTTTTTCCCGAACAATTTGATACCATGTTTATTCCGTTCAAGATAAATGTCCGTGCGCGCGAGATCTTGTAATACATAGCAAATATGGACAATACGCCTATACAAAATCCGTTATAGCTCTTCGGTTTACCTAGGTAACTAGGCTCACCCTCAATTTTTTTCATATTTGGATAGATTATCAGTCTTGAATATGATTTCATCTTTCATTTGGCCATTATACATATCGTGACATCATTATAATGGCCTTGGAACTAAAAATATAAATTAGAATATTATGATGTCTGCCTATTTACGGAAAATTGATTGTATCTGTTTAAATAATATTGATCAATTTTCTTCCAAATTGTGATCTGTTGTAGCTGTGACAATTCTTAACAAGATCAGTGTTCACCAGATTTAATAACAGACAACCTAATTTGTTTGAATGACGAATTACAATCTCGTTATTCATAGGCGCCGGAAGTGGGGGGGGGGGGGGGGCAGGGGGGGCAGTTGCCCCCCCAGTCAAAAAAGTGGGGGGGGGGCAAAACGCATTTTTGCCCCCAAAAAACGCCCCCCCCCCCACCCCCTCAACAAAAACAAAAAAAGCAGTAAAGGAGTAAAGATGGTTTGTAAATTTAACCCAAAAGAACATAACAATAATAAAAACCTGAATTAAATGACGTATAAAATTCCATTCAAAGAAAAGGAAAGTTAACAGGAATTAAATTTCCTAAACATTGCGCATGCTACCTATATTTATCAATGGAGGTTTTTATAATAGCGATACGCGCATATCGTTGACATATTGTGAGAGAATGGGAAAGCGTTTCTGTTTTTTGTTATAGGGGTGAAAAGCTCATGAGCCCCTGAACGCTGGCGTACTGATGGGAGGGGGGGGGGGGGGGTATTTTTTATTCGGTACCAGTGATTTACAAATGCTGCTGAAATGACATGATTTTCCGGTATTTTTTCTCAATTTGTTTGTAAGTCATACCTTTTTATGCGTTTGTTGGAAAATTAGAAATTCCCAAATTGACAGTCGGGCGAAAAATATGCTTATTTAGAAGCCTTTGTGTCAGGGTCTGCAGAACGGCCGGGCCGGGCTCGAACGGCCGGGCTCGAGCCCCCCACCCTCACTTTTTGAAAAAAGTTTGTTACAGAGAAAAAGAAAGAAAGAGAGAGAGAAAAAATAAGTGACCTGCCAATGTCACAAATGAGGTATCAAAATATGGTCATCTGACCGTAATTAAATGCCTAAAATCCCAGAGCTTCCGGGGGCTCTGCCCCCTGTACCCCACCAAGGGCGCTAAGGCGGGGCCCTTGATGCTCATCTGACCGTAATTAAATGCCTAAAACCCGAGAGCTTACGTGGGCTCCGCCCCGGACCCCACCAAGGGCCCTAAGGCGGTCCCCGGTATGCTCATCTGACCGTTATTAAATACCTAAAACCCCTGAGCTCTAAGGCGGGGCCCTGGATGCTCATCTGACCGTTATTAAATACCTAAAACCCCCGAGCTTCCGGGGCCGGACTCTGCTCCCTGGACTCTCCGCCAATTAGTGGCCTGCCAATGTCACAAATGAGGTATCTAAATATGCTTATCTGACCACAATTTTAATTCCTAAAACCCCTGAGCTTCTGGGGGCTCAGCCCATTGACCCCCTGCCGGGGCTCAGCCCCTGGACCCCACGCCAATTTACGCTCTACCTGATCGTTAATAATCCACTTTGAAAAACGTTCCGCGGGGCCTGCATGTAACGTGTGGTGGTGATGCAGATTTTTCTTCTGCCCCCCCCCCCTTCCAAACGTTTTTGCTCGTCACGTCACTGCCCCTGGAAGGTGAGCCCCCTGGAATGTTTCCCCCCCCCCCCAATCCCAAACTGCTTCCGGCGCGCCTGTCGTTATTATTATTATCAGGTGGTCTGTCAACGACTGACTACCTATTAATTTCGTCAGAATTTTCTTTCTTTATTTTTAATTATGACGTATGTTTGTGTAGAGGATAACTCAAGATCGCCCGGTAAATTTCTTTCAATTCTGGCATAGATATAGTTCATAACATAAGCAGCAACCTTTTCAAGGTCATCAGGTCTTCATGACGTCGTCCAGGCGCCATTTTGTGAAAATCAACTCATGATCTTATCTTCATAATAGAAAAGAAGATAAGAGAATTGTTTTAAAGTTAATAATTTGGATTCTTTCGCTTACTATAGTTTTGATCGAGTCCTAAAGCAGCAGAATATAAACATATTTATATAGTTTTTAGATGTATAAACGTATATCATTAATACATCAATTGTATTTTGAAATAAATCCAAAACTGAAAATAAAAAGTGAACTCACGTTTAAGCATGGCATCTCCATAAATTTCAAGCCTCATGGCCGGGTAGTTATGCGATCCGTTAATGTAAATCCGAATGAAACGACATGGAATGACAGGATGAACCGAGTTGAAGCGGGTGATATTCGAATTGGAATTTGCCTGGAATATCTGTAAGAGCGATAAAATAACTCATTTGATACAGTTTTTATATTGCATGCATGAGTTCAAATTCTTCCATCTTTATTAACAGAATATTTCCATTAAACCCGTATCATTGGAGCCATCAATGATTCATGGAAGTAATAATGGGTAAAAATATGCGTACATCTTTTTGGAAATGATAATCTCAAGACTCCCGCTACATGGAAGATACCCATTATGTACTCTAATAAGAGAAGACCTGGATTCGATCCTTGCTTGGTGCTAACATCCTTGGACAAGATATGTTGCCTCTACACCATAGTTTATTAAATGGGTACCTGACGGTGATAGGCTAGTAATAATTGTAGGTCCCGCAATACTGACGGGGCTATTCTGGGTAAACAAAAAAAACCTGTATATAATCATTATATATCTCTATCCCAATTGTTTTTTTTTTTAATCAATTGTATATGCTACCTAATAACTGATTACTTACCACCCATCCATTCATCCTCACCCAGTCTTCCTCTTCCAGGAAAAATACTATCTAATTGACATTCATTCTAAACGTCCTAAGCAGAGTTTGCGATGCACATTTTCCCTTTTCTAAAAGTAATATTTCTAAAATATATAAATCCACACATCTTTGCCCCCCTGTCTACCACTCCATGGATATACGCCACTGACATGTAGGTAACTCACTATCGAATCATTTTGTGCAGATATATTGTTGAACGTTACGTTGTTCAAACCACAGCCGACCACATACGATGTAACCCAACCATAGTTGTAAGCGCCATATCCCCCTTGCGTTCCTATGCCAATGATGTTGTTAGCATATGAGAGATCAACCTGCGAGAGAATAAAAATGCTGGTATTGGCATAGTCTTTAATGGAGAAACGCTTAGAAAATGTTCGTATTCTGATCATTTAGAAAAATAATTTATGAAAAATGGTTCTCTGTTTCTTCTCTCATGGTTGAGAGAGAAAGCCAGATTAAATCCGAAAACAAATCGCAAGAATTTAATTCTTCCAAGGCACACACCAGTTAATTGTTCACTTCAAGCATAAACGTTTGATATGATATGTCATTACATACAAAGAACAAGGCTTAATTGTTTTTTTAGTGAAGTGTCTTTTAGTGATTAGAATATGAAAATTTCGTAAATCTTACGACACTCATCTTGGCTGATACCAGCCCCAACAAAAAATTCGTGAGTATGGATTATGCACCCTTAATATATCTTGCTCATATCCTTTGGGGGTAATTGATGGAAGAGATCCTAAGATTTCCACAAAGTATTTTAAAACATTTATTTGGGGAATCTTTTCCAATTATTCACTTTCTGAATGATGCACTGTAGATGATGACGATGAAGATGAGGATGATGATGGTGGTGGTGGTGGTGGTTGTGGTGGAGGTGGTGATGATGATGTTAGAAATTAGTTTTTGTCTTATTTCTGCATTATTTCTTTTCGCAGTTTCTATTTATTCATGTATTTATATGTTTTAATTCGTTTATTTGTTTATATATTTCTATTAATTGATTTGATTTTTGTATTTGTCTTTTCTACTGACCTGAATCCACGGATGCTCATCTTCTTTGGGTCGCCATGAAAAGTTCTTGTTCAAACGGCCATGTGCAGCCTTCGTGTTTGTGTTGTACTCGCTGCTTGCTGTGATAGCAGAATCGGTTATCCTCCCAGAC
>JAVYIG010009143.1:0-81507 GCA_035222895.1 Strongylocentrotus droebachiensis | reverse complement strand
ATACAGCTTATTCTTAGCAATGTATCAAATACATGTCAAATATATACTTTATATCAAATGGTCTGCACACAAGACTATCATCTTTACACGTGTACACTTTCACTGAGCAAAATTCCATTTCGTTTAAATCAAGTAAGAAAACATCCATAATTTTCATGTCTGCATAAAACATTCTAAAAAACACATTCACACCAAGCTGTACTCACTTCTTGGCAGGATATACTGTTGAAATACGAATTAACTCATTGTGAAATTAATGAGGCATTCTGCACGAAAAATTAGTAGGCTAACATCGCAAGATGTCACCTCTGTGAAACCCAATAGTGCTCTGCCGGTTTTTACATTAATTAGCACATACGTACACGTTGACCACTGATGTTGTTGTTGTTCGTTTTGGTTTTATAATGGCTATTAGTCAAAATTGACTATTGTTGCCAATTTCATCGCATCTCTGAATTACGTAACGGTATCTGCGAATCAAAAAACATAATGAAAATCAGTTTCGTCAGCGAAACAATGGCGTATGATTTTATATCCGTCTATTTCAATTTCTTCATCATTTATGGAATTGTTTAACCATGTTTCAGTGAAAGCAATAATAGACAGCCTTTTTCTTTTAAAAAGAATTCTAAGTTCCGATATCTTGTTTAGAATAGACCTCACATTAAGGTGTAAAAAATGAAGACCTTTAACTTTAAACTTTTCTTCAAATTCTTGATAAAGAGAAGTGTTTTCATCTCTGAGGTTTGGCTGAATTATTCTTGCTAATGTTTCTAAGCGATGTACTATAATTACCTGGTATGAGCCATGCACATGTGGCCATAATAAGGCTAGTGGCTAGTCCAGGGAGGGGGGGACCGCCCCCCTGGAAGAAAAAAAAAGGTGTATAAAAACACTTTAATTTTTACCTTTTTTGGAGATGCCCCCCCCCCCCCTGGCGCTTAAGCGGGGGGGGGGGGGGGATGCGATTTTTCAAATTTTCGAGAGCCCCCCCCCCCCCAAAAAAAAAAAAAAAAAATTAGTGCTCACCCCGAAATTAAGCTCATTAGGTTTCAGGCAAATATACAGATGAGCATATTCTGATACTTGTGACACTGATGGCAGGTCGATTGGCGTGGGGTCCAGGGGGCTGAGCCCCATGAAGCTCAGGTGTTTTAGGCATTTAATTACGGGTTGATGAGCATATTTTGATACCTCATTTGTGACACTGTATGTCGCTATTTAATTAACTTTCGTTTTTTCTATTTCTTTTTAGCATACTTTTTCAAAAGTGGGGATGGGGGGGGGGGGGGGGGGGGGGTGGAGGGCTCAAGCTCCCGAGCCCCGTCGTTCCACGGGCTCTTACATATATATATGCTTCTATAATAGGCATTTTTTGTGCCTGAATGTTAATTTGGGAATTCGTCGGAATTTTTCAATCAATGCCTACAAACGTATAATTTACAAAAAAGTGAGAAAAATCGAAGAAAATCAAGTTTTAACAAATGTATAGTACGTTCTAAATCACTGGTATCGCGAATTAGAAATAAACCACATAGCTCCCCCCCCCCCCCCCCACACACACACACTCAGTCGGCCTACGCCAGTAGGTTTAGGCTACGGAATATGGTTTGCGTATAGCTCAGCTAGGGGTGCAGTTGAGTATTTAGGGTTATAGGATTAGCGGTTCTAATTAGTGTAATATATAGGCTATATGTGTTTTAGGGTTAGTGTTATATGCTGAGGATTGCAGCTAGTTAATTGGGTTTTCGGTTTAGGGTTAGGATGAGGATCAAGGTAATTAAAGACAGATATTAGGAATATATGCGGTAGAAGCGGAAAATAAGAATGAAGAAGTCGATGACCATATAACAACAACGAGAAGAGAATCGTCTGCATTCGTAGTGTTGGAGATGATTGGGAGATGAGGGCGCTTGTCACGCTGAAGCAGCTTTGCCCACTTTATCATTGCAAGAAATCACTTTTTATCACTTTATAAAGTAAGTAAATTAAGTGAAGTAAATACCTGTTGTGAAATTACTCACATGTTCATGAATTAAACTGATTCTTTTCTTCCTGTGATTATTAGTGTTAGTGATGAGCGATTTCAAGCATCTTGTTTTGTAATTGTGAATGCATTTCATGAATAACAGGTCCCATGTACTGACTTTTGTGTAATGTTATCGTTAGACCCAGGGGCGGCGATTTCGGGGGGGGGGGGGGGATTCAAATACGCAAAATCTGAAAGATCGTCTACAAATGGTAAAAGACCGTTACGTAACCGTGATTATAGGTATGTTGTGGAGTGTACAATTGTGTAAGGTATTTGTTATATATTTTTTCCATAGATCTAGAGATATATATATATAGAGTCTATAGAGTAAAGTACCCCGGTTTTCGGCCACTTAAGACAAAATTCTATTTATTGGACTCTTAACTTCCTATTTATTATCATTTCTTGTTCAAATCATGAAGCAAATATTATTATTATTTAAACAAAAAAAGAATCCCCCCAAAAAATCACGAATTGCCATGACAATATTCATTTCAATTTTCACTGTTTTGGAGCCGGTTATCGGCCGAGCGTTTCAGTTTACGGCGCATGTACAAAGTCAATAGGAAGCGCGCGCGCCGCGGCCGTGCGTTTCTGCTCTGATGTATAGCACAAGCGGGCGGAGCAGGTATCCCACGCCGGAGCTCCCGGGTGCTCGCCTGGCCGAATACAGGCACAGCAGTGATCGGAAGTTGGAATCTGAATTAGACGGACATATCGTGTGTGCGTCGCGGTGTGCGGCTGCATTGAATTAATACATGCGATGAGATACTTTTGAGCCTGCGACCAGCACAAAATCGGGCTCTATATCTGAAAAATACTTGAAATAAAGCTCATTTTATGGTACCCATATTTCTTACATACACGCGTAAGAAACTCGATTTTTCAGATTTGGGTAGCGGGACCGCCGATTACATCGCTAAAATGTGATATTTTAGGATATATTTTTCATTGCAAATGTGGTTCTTCAGTGACACTGGCATGGTATGGTATGTGTGGGATATGTGTTATGCTATTATGCGATGTATTTTAAAGTGATTTTACCATGTATCCAACCAATTGGCCGAAAACCGGAGCTGACCGATTACCGGGTACTTTACTCTATATATTTTTTTTTTCTTCTGGTAATTTTCTGACTTGGACGACGAGCGCACAAATCGTAGGCGTAGAAGCCTTACGCCCGGGCATTGGCCTCCCTGCTAAGGCATGTAATTTTTTTAATACCACAATTAAAACTTCAAAAACCTGTGAGGGGGTAGTCACTTCCGCCACCTTCACCCATCTCGTTCACTATGCTCCCTCCCGCTGGCGTAATGATGTGGGGCTGGGGTCAGTTGCCCCTCTAATAAAATTCAAACTTGGTTTATTTCTGTTCAGTTGCTGAAATGGCATGGTATTTACCTGAGCTTCCGGGGGGGCTCTGCCCCATGGTTGCTCATCTGACTTTAATAAAATGTCTAAAAACCCTGAGCTTCCGGGGGCTCTGCCCACTGGACCCCACCAAGGGCCCTAAGGCAGCCCCTTTGACTAGGTAACTAGATATTGGCTCTATACAAATCCCGGATTAGACGGGATACCATACTGATCTCAAAACTACTGGAATCAATGATAACAAATGTAACATAAGTCTGAGCAGATAATGTGTTAATAGATCCACAAAATTATCAGTTGCATTCATTCATTCTTTACACTGTCATATAACTAAACTGACTTGTTATTGACGTTTCTTTCCATGCAGACGTAAACGAGTGCTCGTCTGGCCCGTGTCGTAACGGAGGGCATTGTAACAATCTTCAGAATGCATACAGTTGTACCTGTAATTCTGGCTGGACTGGAGCAAGATGTCAAACTGGTAACTTTATTTCCTCTTCCTTTTGATGTTTTTTTTTGCATATAAAACCTCAATCACCATTTTGGTATGTGATTTAATCGGGCATTTAATATATATATATATTTTTTCCTTCTTTTCAATATTTTGTTTTGCATAAAAAAAAAACAATCACATCAAAATTGATGAAAATATGTATTCTTTTAAATTATTTGTTAACCGTTACCTTTTATTTATACATACAGTAGTTTAATTTCTAGTTTAAATTTTGAGCACTCTATAATATTAAATCACTCATACCTTGGATAAATCTGTCATTTGTAGTTGTTGTAGTTCATGTTTAAAACTATTTTCATGCTGTTAAATGTCAAAAATTGAAAAATGTTAGGAAGGGGGGAATTAAATTATTTTTATAAAATTTTTTTTTAAGAAAAACCATCTATAAATGACAGTGCAAGGGCTGCCAACCTGTCACTTTCAAAAAATAAATTATTCAGCTTAAAAAAGCATATTTTTAGGTGAAAAAACAGATTACAAAAACAAGTAGCTATAAGTAGTGCAGTGGGGCTTTAAAACAATGTTTCTTGACTACAATCGTCCGATTTGCTATTCCTGGAAGTTATTTATCAGAACTGCATATTCTGACATTTTCATGGTCGCAGCTACCATGGAATGACCTTTTGCACTATTTGAAATACCGGTATTTGAAATTTTCCGGGAGCACCTGTAAATTTTTTATTATTCAATTTTTTCGAAAGCAGAAGTGTTATAGGGGCTAAATTTTCTAGTGCTTATAATACATCCACAGGGGCATCCAAATATATCAAAAATTTTAAAGAATTACTATCAATCAAATTTACAAAATTCCCCAAACTTTGCATTACCTTTAAGCAGTTATTTTATTTCATTCTCGTTTTCATTTGTCAAAGGTGTCTCTCTCTCTCTCTTCCTATTATGTTATCTTTCATCATGCTCTAAGGCATGACCTTTGACTTGTTTTGTGTCATGTGAAATCTTTCCTTAAAAAAAAAATATATATATAGTATTTATATTGTTATTAAAATTGCATAAATCGCTTTTACTATATTTACATTTACCTCTTATAAATGTTGATTGATTGTTATTCCTAACATTACAAAGAATGATCTGACTTTTCCTTTTATGCAGATTATAACGAGTGCTTGTCTGACCCGTGTCTTAACGGAGGGCAATGTAACAATCTTCAGAATGCATACAGTTGTACCTGTAATCCTGGCTGGATAGGAACAAGATGTCAAACTGGTAACTATTTTTTCCTTCCTTTTGATGTTTTGTTTTGCATATAAAACCATATTAATTGCATATAATTTTACTCTGATTGTACATAAGTACATGACAGTATGTTTTAGTATGTTTTTTTTTGTTTTTTTTGTTCTGTTCTTTTGATCTTTTTTCTTTTTTCCTGTATGTGTGCGTTTTAGGGGTAGGCTATAATAAGGAATCCCTCCTTTCTGCCTATCCCAAATGCTCTCATAAATTGACATTGTTATTTGTTATCTTGTTTTTTATCATTCATTTCTGTTATTTGTATGTTTTAAATGTTTTTATGAAGAGTGTTGAATAAATTTTGAATTGAACTTGGAATTGAATTGAAGAACCTCAATTTGTGTACATGATTTGATTTGATTAAAGACAATGTTCATAAAAAGAAGTAATATCCTTGTCAGATAAATAACAATAATAATGATAATGATAATAAGAATGATAATAAAAAAATGATAATAATAATAACATTAATATTAACGATAGCAATAATGGTAAGTTGGTAACATTTATAGTGCTTCATACTAACGTTTCTAAGCAATGTACTATAATTACCTGGTATTAGCCATGTGGCCCTAATAAGGCTCTCTGATATTCAAGGAATTTCTTCCTACCTGATACCCATTTACATCACCTGATTGGAGAGTGGCAAATTCAGATTAATGTTGGGCCTAAGTACATAAGTACATAAGAGATGCAGCGGGACACGAACCGCGAACGATGTGATCCTCAGTACATACCTGTGACTTATCCAATAGCCCCGCGTTTTCAATGATGGTGCCACGGGACATCTCTAGGGATGGCCGTGAGAGAAATTAAATAAAAGATCCTTTTTTTTAATAAATTATGATATAACGTAAATTTCTTTGAAAACACAATATAAAACACCACTATGTCTTTTCATGACAAATAATATTTTAAAATAAAGTTAAACACAAGCAATAGGCCTACTCCGGGACAGGTAAAATCCCTATAAATAAAATATGTCTTGACAAGCATTTTTTTTTAAATATACGTATCTCTTTTTTATAATTTTTTATAATTTTTATGTTGAGGGTTAGGATTAGGGTAAGTGTTAGGTTGAGGGTTACAGTTTGGTTAAAGGTTCAGGGTTAGTGTTAGGCTGAGGGTTACAGTTTGGTTTTAGGTTAAGGGTTAATGTTGGGCTGAGGGTTGCAGTTGAGTTTTAGGTTTAAGGTTAGTGTTGGGCTGGGGGGAGTTGGGTAGTAGGTTAAGGGTTAGGATGAGGGTTGATGTTGGGCCGAGGGTTGCAGTTGGGTTTTAGGTTTAGGGTTAGGATTAGTGTTGGGCTGAGGGTTGCAGTTGGGTTTTAGGTTAAGGATTAGTGTTAGTGTTGGGCTTAGGGTTGCAGTTGGGTTTTAGGGTTAGTGTTAGTGTTGGGCTTAGGGTTGCAGTTGGGTTTTAGGGTTAGGGTTAGTGTTGGGCTGAGGGTTGCAGTTGGGTTTTAGGGTTAGTGTTGGGCTGAGGGTTGCAGCTGGGTTTTAGGTTTAGGATTAGGGTTCGGGTTTGGCTGAGGGTTGCATTTGGGTTTGAGGTTAAGGATAAGACTTTACTCTGTTTTTACCTTCCTTTTTTTTAGTCTTGCGCATCTTTTGAAATAAATTTTTCAAAAAATCAGACCTACCGTTAAAAAGTCATGTGACCTTGTGTCTTTGCAAGCCAGCCCTAGAAAATAATAGAAAAGATAAACATCTTAATGTTTTATCTTTCTACATGCTCTAAGGAATGACCTAGCTTTGTATTGTTTTGTATCATGAGGAATCTTTCCATTAAAGGGAGGCGTTACTACTTCAGCCAGAAGGGATTAGACCACACAGCGAGCTAGCGAGGTCACTGTGACAGGTGGCTATCTCATTAACTCAGCTCTCATTTAACATAAGAAAAAGAGGATCATGGGGGACCAACAGGCACCGATTGGGGAAGTTTTCTATATAGAGGGAGCAAGTAGCTACAAGTAGGACAGTGTGCCTTTAAAAAATATATATACCGTAGTATTTATCTTATTATAAAAAATGCATGAATTGTTGTACACTGTACCATATGTACATTTACCTGTCATAAATGTTGAATGATTTATATTCCTAACATTACCAAGAATTATCTTACATTTCCTTTTATGCAGATTATAACGAGTGCTCGTCTGGCCCGTGTCTTAACGGAGGGACTTGTACCAATCTTCAGAATGCATTCAGATGTACCTGTGATTCTGGCTGGATTGGAACAAGATGTCAAACTGGTGACTATTTTTTCCTTCCTTTTGATGTTTTGTTTTGCATATAAAACCTTTCTTCTTTTGAGTCTTGCGCATCTTTGTAATCTTTTGAAAAATACGACGTACTGTTACAAAGTCACGTGACCTTTTGTCTTTGCATGTCATCCTGAATTTTTTTTCATTTTTGTGATTTGTGTACAAAACATATGAAAATGTCATTTTTCCAAAAAAGAAATAAAACATTGATTATTTGGCCTTGTTCAAAGTTTTAGTGTTTATTTTGGGGTTCAAAATAGTGGAACTATAGTTAGATTTAAAAATTAAAAAAATACATGAATTA
Organism: Strongylocentrotus droebachiensis; assembly: GCA_035222895.1. Lineage (NCBI taxonomy): Eukaryota > Metazoa > Echinodermata > Echinoidea > Camarodonta > Strongylocentrotidae > Strongylocentrotus > Strongylocentrotus droebachiensis. The sequence continues at coordinate 73,772 of JAVYIG010009143.1, read as the reverse complement.
AAAAGCAAAGAAATACATAAGACATTATCAAATCAATAGATGACATAAGGAATAACCTGGCTCTTCTAAAAAAAAATGGTATTATTATCCCAAATGGTCTAAAGAATATATATGTAGTGAAAACTAATGTTTAAATATGAAGAAAATATGATTTATGGGTAAAAATGTGAATTGTATTACCTTATTTGCATAAATTACCATGAATATGCAAATCGAGTTTACTGCCGAGATCATTGGGGGGGCCTTATAGAAGAGCATTTTTAAACGATGTCTTTAAACACTCCTATGTCTTTTTATGACGAAAAACATTTTTAAAGACAATTAAAGGTCTTTTTTTATTTGCTCGCTCGCGACATTTAGAAAAAGTATGATGTTACTTGTTGAAGCGCCTGATTATCCACATAAATATGCAAGGAGGTGCCAGAATATACTTTGATAGCGAGCTGCCGAAGTATTGATTGCTATTGGGATTTAGGTTTAATAGGGTTAGTGTTAAAATGAGTAATGCAGTTGGGTTTAGGTTATTAGCAGAGATGCCAACCAGTACGATTTTATCGTATTTAGTACAATAATAAGAGTGAAATATGATAATACAATATCACCTCTTTAACCACTTGACTGCGATAGGCTTAAAACGCATGGCTTACCCCCTGTGCTACAGCATTTTTGTACTGTTCAAAAAGTGTACACTGTACACGAGATGACCAGATTTTATTTTGGAAAAGCGCCGTACACGAAAAGGCCTGATTTTGTTTTGAAAGAGCGCCATCTACTTTTCAAGACCTGTATAACATCATTGCAGTGCTAATTACACAGTAGGGCTAGGCAGTGTGAAAGTGCAATGCCCTAACCATGTACGTACCACGTACATGTACGTGGTGCGCACAGGGCATGCAAGACCTAGACCACGTACATGTACGTGGCCCGCAGCCAAGTGGTAAAATACAATTTTTCATCTTTAAAAAAAAAAAAAAAAAAAAAAAGATTAAAACACCCATACAAACCCATACAAATCTTTGGAATCGCATAGAAACATGTACAAGTAAACCTCTGCAACACCCAAAAAACTCTGCTTTACAATTTTCTTGTTAGATGTTAATGACAGAGCCAACATTTTACTAGACCGTTCTTACTAGTAAAACATTTTTCTGAAATGTGACTGGCCCAGGGCCAACGGGCCAGTTGTAGTGTCGATTTTTCATGAAAATCTGATTTTTCTCTCCAAATTCTGATTTTGTTAGGCTATTCAGTCTGTTTTTTGTTTCAAGAGGTTGGTATCTCCAGGTCAGTGTTAAAATGAGGGTTGCAGTTGTGTTAAGGATAAGACTGATATTTGGAATATGACATGCGGAAGAAAGCAGAAAATAATTATGATAACTATAGCTGCAAGAAGACTAGGATTCTAACTAATCTTATTGCTGAGAATTGTTTGAGATGAGGGCGCCTGTCATGGTAAAGCAGCTTTGTCATTGCAAGAAACCCCTTTTTAGTAACAACTAAAAACCGAGCATCTCTTTAATCTCCAATTGAAGCCAACTTGTAAGACCAGCAGGTGATCGCTGGAAGATTTACAGCCATTACACCATAGAAAATGAAAACAATCAAAAGAAAAACAAGGAAATACCTCAAAAATAAAAAAGGAAATACATTAGGAAAGAGAAGAAATATAAACAAAGAAATCAAGATAGGTAGAAAAACAAAGAAGTACATAAAGAATTACTAAGAATTACCTAAAGAAAAATATAAAAAGTATTAACAAAGATATACATAATGATAGATAGAAATTAATAGAAAGAAAAACATACATGTACACATACCTAAGATAAAATAAGGAAGTTCTTAAGGAAAGAAAAAGAAATTCAAAGAAAGAAAGATGGATGGGTAGAAAATAATAGAAAAGATAAACATCTTAATATGTTATCTTTCATCATGTTCTAAGGCATGACTTAGCTTTGTCTTGTTTTGTATCATGTGAAATATTTCCATTAAATATATATAGTATTTATCTTATTAAGAAAAATACATAAGTCGTTGTACCATATGTAGATTTACCTGTAATAAATGTTGATTGGTTGTTATTCCTAACATTATCAAGAATGATCTTACATTTCCTTTTATGCAGATTATAACGAGTGCTCGTCTGGCCCGTGTCTTAACGGGGGAACATGTACCAATCTTCAGAATGCATTCAGATGTACCTGTGATTCTGGCTGGATTGGAACAAGATGTCAAACTGGTGAGTATTTCTTCCTTCCTTTTGATGTGTTGTTTTGCATATAAACCTCAAATACAATTTTTGTGTATATGCTTTAATTTGATTAAAGATGATGCTCATAAAAAATGTAACGTCCTTTAAAGATAAATAACAATAATGATGATGATAATAATAACAATAAATGTAATAATAATAACAATAGCAAAGATGGAAAGTTGGTAACATTAAAAGTACTTCATACTAATGTTTCTAATTAGCCATGCAACCCTATACTAGTAAGGCGCTCTGATATTCAAGGAATTTCTTCCTACTGTGTACCCATTTACATCACCTGATTGGAGAGTGGCAAATGCAGGTTAATATCTTGCCTACATGTAAGTACATTAGTGCCGCAGTGGGACTCAAACCGCGAAAGGATGTGATCCATAAACAATTCTGTGACTTATCCACTAGACCAGTGCTTTCAATCGTGGTGCCATGGGACATTTGTAGGGGTGGCCGCGAGAGAAATTAAATTAAAGATCCAGTTTTGTTAATCCATCATCATGTACCAGTAACATAAATTCCATGAAAAAAAAAATATCAAAGGGAAATCCAACCCAAATATATAACTACTCTAAAAGAAAGCATAACAAAATCAAAAAAGCAAACTGATGAAAGTTTCAATTAAATCTGACTTAATATAAGAAAGCTATGAGTTTTTGAAAGTTGTAAACGCTAGTTATAAGGGCACTTCAAATTGGCTGAAGCGGTAATGTTGATTTGATGCAGTGCTGGAGTACTTTCCCGTCTTTTCCAATGTATAAAATGATTAAAATTAACAAAAAATTACAGTTTATTGCTCAGCATTGTCTATTCTTTTTAGAGGACCTAAAATAATATGCTATCTATAATATATTTTGAGAAGTGCCCAAAGGGAGGAAGAACTTATGAGAAAAACAGAAACTAATGATATGTTTGTAGACGGCGAATGGGAGAGTTATTCAAGTCCTACGTCTAAATCCACCCACCGAATTATCAATTTGAGATTCGCATAGGCTAAGTGATCTCATATTTCAAACATGCATAACTACCTTTAATATTGGTCCGATTCATTTCAAACTTTTGCCAATCTGTTTCTGTTATTGTTCTGCTTTCATACAAATCAACTTATTACGAGGGTTGGATTGCCCTTTAACCCTATCTAGCCTGGGTGCCCCCCCCCCCCCCCTCTACAAGTTTTAACGCCAAAGAATCTTGCGCTGTAATTTGTATGACTTTTTTCTTTTGAGTCTTGCGCATCTTTTGAAAATAATTTTTTTGATAATCTGACCTACCGTTACATAGTCACGTGACCTTTTGTCTTTGAATGTCAGCCCGAAAATCACTCATTTTTGTGATTTGTGTACAAAACATGGAAATCTCTTTTTTTTCAAAAAAGAGATAAAACATTGGTTATTTGGTCTTGTTTATAGTTCAAGTGTTTATTTTTGGGGTTCAAAATAGTTGAATTATAGTTAGTATTAAAATAAAACAACAAAGACAATAAAATACACAAATTAAAAATTAAAAAACATAAGAAAAAGTATTTATCTTATTATAACAAAATGCATAACTCGTTGTACCATACAGTATGTACATTTACCTGTAATAAATGTTGATTGGTTGTTATTCCTAACATTACCAAGAATGATCTGACTTTTCCTTTTATGCAGATTATAACGAGTGCTCGTCTGGCCCGTGTCTTAACGGAGGGACTTGTACCAATCTTCAGAATGCATTCAGATGTACCTGTGATTCTGGCTGGACGGGAACAAGATGTCAAACCGGTGAGTATTTTTTCCTTCCTTTTGATGTTTTGTTTTGCATATAAAACCTCAATTTCTGTACATGATTTGATTTGAATAAAGATGATGTTCATAAAAAAGTAATAATGTCAAATAAATAACATTAATAGAAATAATGATGATAATAATCATAACAATAAGCATGATGTTAAGTTTGTTACATTTTTGTCTCCCCCGCATAGCAAAAACTAGACATAAGGCGCCGCTTTTCCGGTAGCGGCAATGTCAACATCAAAAACTTAACCTATATTAAGGTTCAGAAAGCATAAGTTCTTATTCAATGAAACTTGACTAAAGGGTAATCAAGCATCACCAATCATGAGATTAGAATTTTAGGTGACAAGGTCAAAGGTCATTTCAGGTCTGCAAAAAGACTTTGTTGTGGCATCAACATCAAGATTTTGAAGTGTTAGCATAATTTCAGAAGTGTTTGTTCAAATTCCATGAAACTTGTACCCAAGGGTTATTAAGAATTCACAAATCATGTGACACAAAGTCAAGATCAAAGGTCATTTTGGTTCAGTAGACTAGGATGTTATTTTCAAAACTTAATATGACAATTAATAAATCAATTTCTATTACTTGTTCATATTTCATGAAAGTTATCAATCTTGGTACAAATTGTGTATGGCATTGCCTCAAAGGTCAAATTTTTTATTTTTTTAATTTAAATATTTTTTTTAGTGTTTTGAATGAATGAGAGTGCCACACCAGAAAAGTTGTGTGTACTGTATATGGGTGCATGTGCATGGCTGCATGGTGTGTGTTATACAATTGATGTAGGATAGGCTGAAAACCCTACATGTGCAGCACCCGGCGCGTACGTAGGGGATGTTTTGGGTGTTTTAACCCCCCCCCCCCCCATTTTGTTTTTTTGAAGAAAAAAAATGTATACTCCGTAACCCCTCCCCCCCCCCCCCCAACTGAGCGAAATATCACATTTGCGGGGTCAAAAAAAAAAAATCAATTCTCTCACTACCCCCCCCCCCCCCCCCCCCCCCCCCACTGAGCGAAATATCGGTCGGCGCGATTTCCAAATTTGCAAACACCCTCCTTGAAAAAATCCTGCGTACGCCACTGTGCTCCACTAAAGCATTTAAACATTTATTGTCTCACCAATACACCAAATCGCAATAATTATAATTCAAAATTGTTTTCTCATGATAAAGTAAATAATTCTTCTGATGATTCTTAGTTAATATTCACTTCAAAATGCTGATTACATTCAGAGGATTTCATTTTAGGAGGGCTTGCAAATGGACCACCCTGCCTATTTGAATAATGTCCCAACCTCAATTTTTCATCATATTGAACCGCGTAATGCAGGCAAGACTGCCCAGAGCGTTTCACTTGTTAGTGCTTTATACTAATGTTTTTAAGCAATGTATTATAATTACCTGATATTAGCCATAAGGTGCTCAGATTTTCATGGAATTTTTTTCCTACCGGATACCCATTTATATCCCCTAATTGGAGAGTGGCAAATGCAGTGTCTATGACTTTTAATGATGAATAGCACTTTTAAAGACAATTAAATGTCTTTTTTTCTTTGCTCGCTTGCCGCGGTTAGAAGTAGTATGATTTTAGTCATCGAAGCTCCTGATTACCCACATAAATAGGCAAAGGGGGTGCCAGAATATACTTTGATAGCATGTGTAAAAGTCTAAAGTTAATAGGGGTGATATGTCATATAGACAACAACACAGGCAGAACTCTGTATGGGTGCTACAGTGAGAGTCCCACGTAACCAAAACGGTCAATAGTTATAAGAAAACTAACCTACACTGTATTACTAAAATGGTTTCTACCATTGTCTATCGGGAATCAGCCATAAATATTAGGGCACCTAGAGTGTTAAGTCTGACAGACGTGAGCATCATGATACAAGAACCCACAATCATCATCATTATCATATCATTGTGACTTTATTGTACTCAAGCATGTGAATTAATTAAAGGTTGCTGCCAAATGTTTTCAACTTTTTCACCTTCTTTTCCTCTGTTAGATATTGATGAATGTCAACCTGGACCTTGTCGAAATGGTGGTGATTGTGAGGATAAGGTCAATGCGTTTCTCTGCCATTGTCAATCTGGTTGGACAGGAACAACGTGTAGAGAAGGTATAAGCTCTCTCCATCTCATACTAATTTTCCATTGCCAGGTATTGTATTTGTTATGCCGCTGTAACACATTAGCTGGAGCCATAATGTTTTGGGGTTGTACGTCCCATTCTCGTGATCACGTTATCTCAAGAACCGATTGATGGATTACCATCAAACTCAAGAAATGTATGTATCTCGCAGAGCCAATGAACTGATTAGATCTTAGACTCATTGAAGTCAAAGGTCATGGGGCTCATTATGTCTGCAAAAATAGCTTGTGAACGCATTATCATTAGAACGGACATATGGATTAAGTGAACTCAGGACATGTTTGTATCTTGCAGAGCTATGTATTTGAAAAAAAGCTTGTAATCACGATATTTTGAGAACCTGTTAATGATTACACTCAAACTTGAATTTTTAAAATTTGCTTTGGTTTTGGTTTGAAAAATTGCTCTATGGGTAGGTATCATTTTCGACTACACGCAGTCTAAGATCCATCTTGCCCTAAAAAGGTACTCCTCTAGGATGAATACAATCAAAAAGACTTTTAAAAAATACACCCAAGGCAGTTTAGATAACCTTGTTCATCAGATATTGCAATGTTTGAACATTAATGGCCTATTATAGTGCCTGGTAGCCTCCAAGAAGAGCAATCCAAAATGTAACTTGAAACTGAAAGAACAGGTTCTTAAACAAGTCTCCTCTTTTAACTACCTCGGCAGCATGGTCACCGAGGATGTGAGACAGAGATCAAGGGAAGGATAGCTCTCGCTAAATCTGCATTTTCAAAGTTAGGCAAAATTCTGACAAATAGCAGGATAGGTATGAGGACCAGAATAAGAATACCTAATTGTTACATCTACCCATTCCTTATGTATGGTAGTGAAACATGGACTTTAGCCTGTGATACTAAAAAGCATTTTGGAAAGTTGCAAAATGTGGTTTTTAAGAAGAATGATGAACATCCCTTAGACTGACAAAGTTAGTAATGAGGAAGTTTCTTAGAACAGCTTGAGTGCAAAGGAAATCTTAATTGAGGACAAATTAACTTGAGTGAACAATATGGTATCATTATTTTTGTTTTTCTTTTGTAGATGTGAATGAATGTGATTCAAATCTGTGTGTTAATGATGGGATATGCAACAATCTTCAGAATGCATTTAGTTGTACCTGTGTGAACGGCTGGACAGGAACAATATGCGAGGATGGCAAGTATATTTTCTTGTAAAATATTATGTACATATGTGGTCTTAAGCTCCTCACATGATATCGATTGCAAGGATCGTAATAAGCATATTTTCACTCCCGGTAAATTGTATGGTTAAAATTTGTTATGACCAACCAGTCAAATGAGTATATAATTGCATTGTACCGTATCCAAGCAACCCTGCGCACGTACCCATTGTTTGCATTTTCTCAGCCGTCTGCATTTGATGTACATGTAGAAGGCTAGATGGCCCAATACAATTTTTGTTTTTTAAAGGCATGATGTAATCAAGGCTATCTAATACCATGCCAGGCTAAAACGTCAGACGTGAAATTGTCAGACGTGAAAATGTCAGATGTGAAAATGTCAGAGGTAAAAATGTATATTATGCCCCCATTCAGTTAATATATGTTATGTTAGATAATTTGTTGTAAAATGGCAGAGGTTTAAATATCAGAGCTTGGTAAATAATATGCTCTCTGAAAATAAATAATAATTGTCCTGTAAATAAAGTACCTAATTATTTGGAATCAAAGATCAATATGATACCTAAAGTAGTGAACCAATCACCCTCCTTGTCTTTACATAATTTTTAATGGAAACATATAATCTAATTCAATAACCAAGGTGTTTACCGCCAGGGTTGGCAATTTCTCGGCGGGTGGGAAATACTTGAAAATACTTGGAAATACTTGTATGCGTGCCAACGATATTGTACATTGTGTAGTTGGCGATCATGGCATCGATACCAATATCTTTCATCTCACTAAATTCCATCTTTTAATTAGACTCCAAATGTACTTTGATTGTCCTTACCGTTGATAGATATTGACGAGTGTTACGTGAGACCGTGTCAAAATGACGGAATTTGTGCCAATCTTCAAAATGCCTTCTCTTGTACGTGTATGCAGGGATGGACTGGACCTACATGTGATGAAGGTAACTATTTATCATCCTAAATCAGCATTTATACATAATTCTTGAAGACATGAATTAACCACTCCTTTAAAATCAACATTTCTTCTGGAAACAAAAAGTTTTTACAAAGTCTCTTTGTATATTTTTATATATTAACCAAGGCATTTCATTCCTAACCTCCTCCCTCCCCCTCCCCCCCCCCTCTCCTAGTATGATAGCCCATTTATTGATGGTATCCATATGACCCTACATTTGCTTTGGGCTTTATTATGTACATCATAATCATGGGTATAGGTGAATGTTAAGAGTCGCGATTGGGTTTTAAGGTTAGGATAGTGATTTGTCCAAGACCAAAGTTAAAGATTGAATTAAGGATGAAGTTTGGTTCTGGGTATGGCATGGACAGCGGGACAAAAAAATAATATCGCCTGAGCATGGATCGTACATTGGCTTCCCCAATACCTGAAGCCCAACCAGCAAATTGTGTTTGTTTTTTTAAAGATATATTATGCCTGCAAGCTATCTTCTTCTTCTTTTTCTTCTCCTTCTTTTCCTCCTTCTTCCCTCTTTTTCTTTTTTCTTCTTTTCCTTTCTATTTTTTCTTCTTCTTCTCCTAGTTCTTCTTCTACTCTTAGCTTTTCTTCTTCAATTGTCCGTAAAATCCTCTTCTTCCTACTCCTCTTCTTGTTCTTGTTCTTATTTTCTACTTTCTTCTTTTTCTCTTTTTTCTTCTTCTTCTTTTTCATCTCCCTCTTTTACATCTTCTTCTTCAAATGTTCCTGAAATCTCCTGTTTCTTCATCTTCTTTTTTTATCTTCTTCTTGTTCTACTTCATCTTATTCTTTCCTTTTGCTTCTTCTCCTTGATCTTGGTTTTAGGGTTAAAGTTTCACTTGGATGTTGATTTTATGAATATCAGTTATGATTTGGAGTTCAATGTCAACATAAATGTTTTGTCATGTGTCTGAAATTGAGAGCCGAGTATTGTCAATGAAACATGTATCGTGCATTCGCTACCCCAATACTGAGGAGAGCCTTGAAAGCACTTTTTGTTTGTTTTGTGAATACTAATTTCTCCTAATAACCTCTTCCTCTTCTTTTTGTCTTTTCTTCCTCTTCCTTCTACCTCTTTCACTTCTTCTTCCCTTCCTCTTCTTTTCTCTTATTCTTCCTCTTCTTTTCTCTTATTCTTCCTCTTCTTTTCTCCTCTTCCTCTTCCTCGTTTTACTCTCTTTCCTCTTCCTCTTCCTCTCATTCTTCTTCCATTTTCCCTCTTCCTCTTCTTGTTCCTCTTTCCCTTCTTCTTGTTCCTCTTCTTTTCTTCTTCTTCTTCTCCTTCCCCTTCTTTACTTCTTGTTCCTCTTCTTCTTCTTCTTCTCCCTCTTTTTCTTCTTTCTCTTCTTCTTCTCCTTCCTCGTCTTCTACTTCTCCTTGTTCTTCATACTAGATTTGGATGAATGTGCCGTTAGTCATGACTGTAGTCAGAGATGCATTGATAATGGCATGGGTATGGGATATAGCTGTGCCTGTAATCAAGGCTATCAACTTCAGCCAGACGGAACAATGTGTCAAGGTATAGTCTTATAAAATTGATGTTTAAAAAACTGATTTCAAGTGTTCAAAATATGTAATTCTTGGGATGAATCATCCATACCAATATTGGCTAAAGGAATTAATTAATTTAACATCCAAACAGGTACCCAGCGCTCTTACAAAATTATTAACAAATAATGCACACATACACAGTACTTTATAGATGAAACTTTGACTTGGAATGCGTATCAAAAAGCGAGACATAGGCGCAGCTTTTCCGGTGGCGGTGGTGGCGGCGTCAACATTAAAAACTTCACCTAAGGTTAAGTTTTTGAATTTTTAGTATAAGTTTGAAAGTATAAGTTCTTATTCAATCGAACTTGGACTAAAGAGTTATGAAGTATTCCCAATTATGTGAGCAGAATTTCAGGTCCCAAAGTCAAGGTCAAAGGTCATTTCAGGTCAACAAACTTAGATTATGTTGTGGCATCAACATCAAGATTTTGAATTTTTAGCATAATTTCAAAAGTGTTTGTTCAAATTCCATATGATCATTTGAACCAAATTCATGAACCCATACCAAAACTTTGTATTTAACACTCGGCTCCAGCTATGCAACCCTAAATTGTCAACCTGCGCAAAATAAATAAATTATGCACAAACAAAACAATGAATTGAATTGAATTTGTGTGTTGGAACAAATGGGAGAGTTGTGTGGAACTACATCACAGAAACATTGCTGATTCAGCCAATTGGAAGCTCCCATACGTATAGTGATTACATCTTTCCAAAATTCATAGCTTGCTTATCTTCTGTCCGGTTTTGTTCAAACTTCACCAGTCTGCTTCATAGCTTATTCTGCTTTAGTTCAGAGTTTTATTGTATTAGTTTTTATTTTTCCTTTAACCTTGTATCCACTGCATCACTTAAGTTTGGTTTCATTTGTTTGATTAGTGACAGCATTGTGAGTATCCCCAGGTTTTACTGTGCATATATTCAACCTGCATGCAAATTGAAGTTACAGAAATATGAGGATTATGTAAAAATTGTGACTCAATTATTAAGCTGTTCAGCAAATTAAGTAGTTATGGATAATTTAAAGTGTATACTATTGAACCTGTAAATGAAAGTAGCAGAGATGTGATAATTGTGTAAAAACCTTGTCCTTATATTTCTTCGATTTTACAGCCACTCTTTTTCCATTTGTATTCTTTCAGACATAGATGAATGTGTTGTAGTCCGTGACTGCAGTCAAGAATGCTCTAACACTGAAGGCAGCTACATCTGTTCTTGCAATGATGGATACAGTCTTGATATCGATATGAGGACATGTAACGGTACAAATACACAAGTGACGTAACCTCAATTGTACATGGGCACATCCAGCACCCCCCCCCCCCCCCACCCCCTTCCCAATCAGATGGCCAAAAGCCTTGGAACTAAGGACAGGAAACGAAGGATATAGAGAGGAGATAGTTAGAGATTTTTATTTTTTGTAGATGTCACCATAAAATGTCATATAACAGTAGAATTCTTCCAAATGCACTTCATTGCCTAGAGAGCAGAAATGTAGATGTATTTCACATTTTATTCAATGTTTTCAGTGATACAATATTTAAAAAAAATTAAAGTTAGGTCTTAAAAGATACTAAGTGGCTTAACCACAAGAGAATTATATGCAATTATAAAGTATCTGCATTCTTCCTATTCTGTTAAAAAATCACTAGCCTATAAATACAAATCCCAGTATGGAAGCATACTGTGATACAATGTGCATGTATAGTGTGACATTTATTTATCATTCTCATTTCATTTTTTACAGAAATTGATGAGTGTTTGTCAAATCCATGTTTCAATGGAGTATGCACTGATCTGCTCAGCTCTTATTCCTGTACTTGCTCGCCTGGTTGGCTTGGCTTCCAATGTGACAATGGTAATGACTTAATTAGTACTATACCTGTCATCATTTTCACACTTTGTCTCTTTCGAGATACCGAACCTCTGACCTGGTAAAATACAGCTCTCAATGTCATATAACGTTCGATTGGGTCAACATGTTATGTCATCACTGTAACTTCTGCAAATTTGACCCCTGCATGTTGACCCGTAAATTGGAGGGGCGCGGAAAATGAGGTTTTAATTTGATTTTGTGCAATAATGAAACGATAAATACAACTTTTTATTCCTTTATATTTGTATTCTACATTCATTCAGTTTTCCATTTAAAGGTACTATGTCCCTTTTGCAGCCAAGCTCAAATTCTGTAGAACTTTGCAGGAATTATGAATATGTCATGTATGTCCTATCTGTGAAGTTTAAACGTTAGCAGTGTCCTCATATTCAAATTATGCAAGGAAACCCGTTTACTTGCTAGACTTCACTGTCAGACACTATTGAGTGACTGACTGGCTTTTTTTCTTCTTTGGTAATAACATACATGAAAAGAGTTGTAAAGGGTACATGAGCATTTGTCTACATCAATAACCCACTTCTTGTGATGGCCAAAATTAAACTGATTGAATCTTTGCGCAGCATAAAACGTATGACCATTCGGTACAATTGTCTGAAAATCAAGACTATTACTTTTGGGCTCTATAGCCCTAAAGTCGATTTGACAACTAATAGTCGTTATTTTCCCACTTGAAGACATTTTCAAGCCCCACCTTTTTTAGGGAAGTTCTAAATTAGTATCATCTTTCAAATGCAGTTGGAATTTAACTTTTTCAATTTTTTTGGCCTGCAAATGGGACATAGTACCTTTAAATCAAGTTGTATTTTCATCGGATAGGGTCTTTATGTTTATCATGCCCAATGTTTTTTTTGGGGGGGTATCCATCAATGTAACGTATGTAAATTCACGCACTGGTGTTTTTCCGAAAATAGTGTTATCAATTACTCCTTGAATAAAAGCTTTTCAAATATATTGCCCAAAGCATTTAAATGTTTAGATGTTTTCTAGATTTCTCAGGTAAATTAGCACGCACAACTTACAGCTTTCGGTGTAAAAATTTGGTAGCTTTGATGACGAGCTGTGTACAAGAATTGTATGAATATCTAATGAAAACAACAAAAGTCTTGTCATCAGTCTTTTTATTCTTTACTTGTCTACAACTTATCTTCATTCATTCCTTTACATTGGTATATTTTGAATTGAATTTAATTGACTTTAAGCTTTCAATTGTGAAAATGTGATTTCATCTTACACCATTCTATTTAAAGATGTACGATTTGGAATATAGGACTAAAACCCTAGTGTGTGTTATTGGCATCATTTTGTGTCTGTTTTGATTTTGCAGATATTGACGAATGTAGTTCAACAGACATGAATGCATGTAGTCAGATGTGTGCCAACACTGCCGGTTCTTACGATTGTTCCTGTACAGCAGGATATGAGCTTCATCATGATGACACAACGTGTAATGGTAAGTAATGTATAAAACAAGTCCAAGCTAGACTTATTTGGTAATTTGCTGTCCAATTATCAGATGCAGATAATCTAGGATGTTGTGGGTAAAGCCATGGTAACAACCAGCCATGGGCATCTCTATCTCTTTTGGGGAAAATCCTTGCATCAAACGTTCAGGTCTGTACATTTGGGGGGGGGGGGGGCACGCAGAACAGTGTTTTATAATAGGAAAGAAATATATGGTAAATTTGTGAAGCTACAAAAGTCCTATAGCAGCGGGCAATTCTTAAAAGTCAACGCAGGACTTATGTCGTTATCGAAGGACAGTCATTGTTCTAAAAAAGCGACTCTCTAATTGAGGTGAAACATTTCAAACTTCTCACTTGCATTGTATCTTTTTATTTTGTGTATGACTTCTAGATGTCAACGAATGCCTGTTTACGAATGACTGTACTCACATCTGTAACAACACTGTCGGTGCTTATTTATGCTCTTGTCGCCCGGGCTATTCTTTGCATGTTGATGGATTTACATGTATAGGTAAGCCTAATACAAATTATTATGGAAAGTTAGTGTTTCATTTCATGCCTATATAAAATTTCTATTTTGTAGAGTACCTTGAAACATTGTAGATATATCTAATTATTTTATCTTTATTAATCTAGGACATTACTGTTTTTATTATCACTATAATTTTTTCCTTGTTATTATTACTATTATTATTATATTATTGTTATTATCTTTAACATATGATAATTTGTATTATTATTAGTAGTAGTAGTAGAAGTAGCAGCAGTAGTAGTTATATAGTAGTAGAAGTAGAATCATATTACCTACTACATTATGTCTGTCAGTAATCTATTCAAAGTTGTAGGATTTAGAACATAAAACTAAAACCCTGTGTTATAAATTTGCATCATTATGTGTCTTTTTTTATTTTTGCAGATATTGACGAATGTAGTTCAACAGACATGAATGCATGTAGTCAGATGTGTGCCAACACTGCCGGTTCTTACGACTGTTCCTGTATGGCAGGATATGAGCTTCATCATGATGGCACAACGTGTAATGGTAAGTGTACAGAACAAGGCCAAGCTAGACCTATTTGGTGATTTGCTGTCCAAACGTTACCAACTATTAATTGTATATGGTTATGAAAATAAAGTGACATGATGTCATCTAATCTGAGCTTTAGTAGGACTATTAACATATTGCCAATGATCAGATATGGTCGTCATTGAAACTAAATGCATTCACATACGCATGATGAAAGTAACTAAAGGTACCCTGTAAACCAAAGCAAAGGCCATGTATTTTCTGAGAACCCGTTTAATGGATTACAATCAAACTTGAATTTTAAACAATGCTAATTCTGTTTTGTTTTGTAAAATCGCTCCATGCCCGATCGAGGCATCATTTTCTGAGTTCCATGTAGTTTAACTTCTAACCTGCATGGCATGTTTTTTCTTTCATGTTTGACTACTAGATATCAACGAATGCCTGTTTACTGATGACTGTACTCACATCTGTAACAACACCGTCGGTGCTTATTTATGCTCTTGTCGCCTGGGCTATTCTTTGCATGTTGATGGATTTACATGTATAGGTAAGCCTAATACAAATCATTATGGAATGCTAGTGTTAACCCTTTTCTTGATTAGTTAGTAATAACAAAATTCATGCCTACCGGTATATATAATTTCTATTTTCTAGAATTCCTTGAGACACTGTAGATATATCATTACTAGGACATTACTATTTTTAATAATATTGTTTTTATTTATCTTGATTATTATAATTATTATTATTATCGACATATTATCATTGGTAGTAGTAATAGTAGACGTGGCAGTAGTAGTAATAGTAGTTGGAGTAGTAGTATCATTATTACCACCTATAACATGTTTTGCTTCTGCTACTACTACTACTACTACTGCTACAAATACATCATTAAGAATTAATGTATGTATGATTGCTTGATGTTTTGTCACATGATAATCATAATCTACATAAAACACAACCATTATTCTCTTATTTCCTTTCTCATTATATCTCTAGATATAGATGAATGTGCATCGTCACCATGTTATGAAGATCAAACCTGGACTTGTATTAACCTGGAGAACGCCTATGATTGTCTCTGTAATTCAGGATGGCGCGGCATGAATTGTGAACTTGGTAAGTTGTGTCCAGATGGAGCTACATTGGTAACAGAAGTTTTAAAGGTATTGGGCAACTTGTCTCAGATTCTGAAACAAAATTCTGGACTTAGCTTATGCTGCAATGATAATTTTAAACCTGTAGGTCAGTCAGGAACCCTGTGACTTTTACAAGCTGATCGCCTGTCTGATTATCAAGATATTTATTATTGCAAATTGAAATCAAAAGCTTTTTCATATCACTACAGTGTATTGGGGAAAACAAGTATGGTAAAACCAGTCACTCAAAGATTTTTTACTTTTTAGAGGCACTTCTTGATCATTTTGAAGCGCAATTTTTTTAGGGCTTCAATATTACACCATATCACAGACACTGATAACAGGTAGGGCCGTGCATCTCAGTTTTAACATTGTTAAAACGATGCCTTTAAGAAATTCACCTTAACCCTATTTAGCCCGGGCTATTTTGAAACTGCATAGCCCGGGGGGGTGGGGGGGGGGGGGGGGGGGGGGGGGGGGGGCTTCTAAGGCCCTCCCCTATGATCTCGGCCGATCGCCGCGAAAATTTGCATACATGTCAATGGAAGTGTATAGAATACTATGGTAACTTCAATTTTTTGACAATCTCACTTATTTGCATATTTATGGTAATTTATGCAAATAAGGTCATAAAATTCACATTTTTGCCCATAAATCAGACATTATTCATATTTAAGCATTCTTTCTCACTACATATATTTGTTAGACCATTTGGAATAATAATACAGCACAAAAAAATTGAAAAACCAGGGTTATTCCTTATGTTATCTATTGTTTTGATAATTTCTTATGTATTTCTTTGTTTTTTAAACTTATGTATTTTACTGTTTTGTTGTTTTATTTCATTTCCAACTATAATTAAACTATTTTGACCCCATTATAAACACCTAAACTATAAACAAGACCAAATAACCAATGTTTTATCTCTTTATTTGAAAAATGAGATTTCCATATGTTTTGTACACAAATCACAAAAATGAGCGATTTTCGGGCTGACATGCAAAGACAAAAGGACACGTGACTTTGTAATGGTAGGTCCGATTTTCGAAATTTCTTTCAAAAGATGTGCAGGACTCGAAAGAAAAAAGTCACAAAATTTCAGTGCAAGATTTTCTTGCGTTAAAAAATTATCACGAAAAATGTCGAGGGGGGGGGGGGCTTCTAAAGCCCCCCCCCCCCCCCCCCCACGGGCTAAATAGGGTTAACAACGTAAACCATTTAGCCTAATTGAAATATGCATCATAATCTTGAATATCTCATGTTTGAAATATAATGCTGATGAAAAAAAAAAATCTTCAATTGTATTGTAATATTTCCATTGACTTGAAACCAGAGGCAGAAGCATATACCACCCTATTTCACCCCCTCCCTGATTAGATATGCCACTAAATTCAGACATAGGCTAGGCAAACAAAAAGCAAAGGGCAGATCTAAAAGATCAAGGGGGTACAGGCACCGTTTTCTAGTATTGTGTCAGACTTGATAGAAATTGGAACCTCCCCCGTGTTCCTAATTCCTGGAACTGCCCCTCTTATAGGTTTAAACATATCACTTGTTCCACTTATTTTGTTTTTTTTGTTCTTGTCGTTATTGTTGCTACTGGTATTTTCCTGTTGTTGCAGTAATTGTTGCTGTTGCTGTTATTGTTACTGCTGGTGTATACATGTATCTTGTGAATTCTGCTGTTGTTGCTGCTGCTATTGTTTTCTAACCATCTAATAATCGTCCATACAGATGTAGACGAGTGTCAAGAAGGATCTCCATGCAACCAATCTTGCACCAACTCACCGGGTAGCTTTGTGTGTTCCTGTAACCCAGGATACTATCTTGACTTAGATGGAGTTTCGTGCACTGGTAAGATCTTAGCAACATGATTGCTAGTCCTACAGCAAATTGGTCCTGTGTTTCTTTGGCCCAGTGAACATGGTGTAACATAGTTAACCAGTATATTGTGTCTTCCGATTTCCTTCTTTCTCTTCCACTTTCTCTCTCTCTCTTCTGATGTATCTTGATTTTACGATTCTGAAAGTTTTTGTGCCAAGACATATGTTTATCATTCTTATACAACCAAATTGTAAATTGCAGTGTCACTACATCAGTATAAGTATTGTAGGTAGCAGTAACATTATGTTGTAGTTCAGTAATTATATTTACTAAATTCCATCACTTTTTGGCTAAAGCAATAACCTTAAATAAGGTAACCCATCCATTTGTTGTTTTGGGGACAAAATTTAAAGGTAACGTCCAAGAGGGGTTGGGGATGTGCCCAATCATCGGCTATCTTGGCGTTGTTCACAAAACTGCTACAAACGTGTGTTTATTTTGTTACGCGCGTTTTAAAGAAATATCAGCGAACTTGTAGACCTACAGATGACAGTTTTGTGAAATGATGCTCTTGTAGAAATCAGTGCAAATAAATGAAAGTCCTCAAAACAAGTTCTCCAATTCAAGTTTGATCGATGATATCTCTCTTGTTATCATACATGTTTTGGTATCATTGAAGGGCTTGATTATTCCCCTTTGCAATCATGATGCCCCATTTTAATCATGGATTACAGTACATCTGAATTGGGGACCAAGTCAAAAGTGAAATGTTCCAAAATGCTTTTTTTTTTCAACAATGACCGCCCCAACATCGTTCAAAACACAATCCATCGTCCAAACAAAAGGAGAGTTCACTGTTGACAATAACACTGCATTTGGCAACATTAAATTTTGTACTTACATGTTACCCCATACATAAGGGTTATAAACTGGCTTTTCAATGAAAGCAATGTCAATATAGTACTATAGCAGCAAGAGAGATATCAACGCTCAATCTTGAATGGCAGAATTTGTTTAAGAGGAGTTAACATGAACTTGATTGAATTACTTCACAGATGTTGATGAATGTTCTTCAAACCAATGCCTAAACGGTGCAGAGTGCAACAACCTCTTGAACGCCTTCTCTTGTGATTGCCCTCCAGGATGGGAGGGCTACACCTGTGAAATAGGTATTGTTTGTTTGTTTTGATCATTTGGCTCAAAACCACTATATCGGCGCAATTAGAAAGTCAGAATACCAAAAAAATAAACTTTGCTCAAAACATATCATTTTATTATGAAAAGAATGCATACATGGTCAAGTCAATATCCTGCAATTGTTGGCATGTGATGTTTGCTGATTGGCTTAATATGCAAGTTCTCGTTATGACATGTACATTTGAGTGTGAAACTTACGTTACCGAACGATACACTTTTTCAAAAGTTGTGGTAAAAGATATTTCTATTGAATGGTAAGTGTATGTTACTTTTAAAATATGCAACATAGTGCCCGAATTTAATGCAGGTCATCAATTATGTTCATTCAGTTTTATTACGAAATCACTTTGGAAAATCAAAATTTTTAAAACATCAGTATGTACACCAAAATATGATAGACAAAATCACAAATCGTATCTTTTTACTTTGAACAATATATCTTAAAGTCAGAGATATGCTTTTAACATTCATGATGTCCTTTCATGATCAGTTTTTAATTTCAGTCATTGAGTTTAAGAATGGACACCATGTGATATTTCAATTGTGTCACCAATCGCGGTAACATAGGTTTCGTAACAGGTAACGTAAATTACATGTTTTCAAAGTCTGACAATATACTGGCGTACATGTACTATCGTATGCATGGAAAAGATTGAAAGAGTCAAATGCATTCTCAAAATGATTCAATGAAATAGAAAAACCCTTAATAGTAACACTAAGTGATTTTTAAGTCGATAAATTTAGATCTTAATTGCGTTTGAAATGTTGGCATTCAATAATCCAGTGTTAAA
This sequence comes from Strongylocentrotus droebachiensis, assembly GCA_035222895.1. Taxonomy (NCBI): domain Eukaryota; kingdom Metazoa; phylum Echinodermata; class Echinoidea; order Camarodonta; family Strongylocentrotidae; genus Strongylocentrotus; species Strongylocentrotus droebachiensis. The sequence goes on along the minus strand of JAVYIG010009143.1, from coordinate 54,554 downwards.
ATGTCAACAATAAGATGTAGTAAAGTTTGTAAAGATAAGCATGAAAGAAAAACAAAATAAATATAATTAATAAATAGACACACATCCCGCATAAATCTTGAAAACACAAAAGGTTAATTGGCTGGGGGTAAAATCACTATCCGGTATTCAAAACTCGGTAATGAATCCTGAAACCTACGTTACTGTCATTTGAAACTTACGTTACAATGACATACGTGTATATTTATCAGCCTATGAATTTCGTAATAAACTAAATTCAATCAATTACAATTCAATCAGATTGTTAGTACTACTGGAGTGCTTTAATGTAAAAAAAAACGGTATAGTTTTCATAAAATATACAACCCTTACAAGGGCTTTCCTATCTCATGGGATTTAAAGAAAATAAATTTGAACTAATCATAAATATTACCTGAAGTGATTAATAGTTTGATCTACAGATCTACATTTATACAGCTAATTATTAACAAAATTACACCTTTAATAAGGAGAGGAACTTGGTTACTAGCTTATAATATACATCAAAATACAATTTGCAAAATAAATCTGCCATGTATCATCATTCTATGGAACAACCTCCCTTTTGAAACCTACGTTACTACGATTGAAACATACGTTACGTTGTCATTTACTCTTAGTAGTAACTTTTAGGGCATAATAAATCGATGTAACAGTGGTTAAAACTACTGCTTGGTTTTCTAGCACTTCTTAAGAAGCCCTGGCTCATTGATGCACCTAGAATACACTCAAATATTAAGTCGAGTAAAACCCCTACAAATTTTAAATGAAATTAGATATACTGGTCAGCTTCCAATGCAACCAAAGACGAAGGTAGGGCTATCCCGCCATTAACGTCATAGAAAGTGGTTGTTAGGCTTTCTGTTAATGTCCGTAGATGGCTCACACCCGTTGTAATTAAGAATATATCTTTTGAACTCCAAAAAGGTTCAGGCCTACACAAGTAGTAACGTATGTTTCATCACGTTTGTTACATGATGGGGGTAATATATGGCTACCGACCAAAAGTTAATCTTTGTAAGTGTGATTTCAAGGACTATCTGACTTCCATTTTACCGCCGCTAACTTATGGAGCTCTCACACTCTGCCGTGTAGGCCTACCGTCCACCTGCCGGGCTATTAAAAAAAAAAACAGAGTCCAGAACGTTGGGTTTTGAGCGAACTTGTCCCCGGCCGCAAAAAAAAAATTCATAAAATTAATCTTTTCACCGTTTCGTTGCCATCTTCTGACCGTTCTCACCGGGCGCATACCGGGTGTTGAACGTGCTTCTACCGTCTTCACCGCCCAGATTGACTTTTGTTGAAAATTTTGGCCGTTTCCATACCGGGTCTCGAACGTGTGCACCGGGTTTGTAGCAGCCACCTACCAGTCACTTAGCGTCCCCTCACCGCTCGGAGCGTCCTGTGAGCGAGTCCCCGGACTGCTGACGTTCATGACACGTTCACAACCCGCTTACAACCCGTTGCAGACGGTGGATTTTTTTTTTGCCCGTTCATCACCGTTCTGTAACGGGTTATGAGCGTGTTGTGAACGTGTTCATACAGTGTGACCGTTTTCATAACGTATTCATACCGTCCTCAAACCGTTCAACACCGTCCTCTTGCCGCTTACTTGCGGCCGGTGCCAGCCGGCCAAAGTTTTGAACATGCCCAAAACTTTCGCCGGGTCCCACCGGGTGTAAATAAACGCCAGTGCCCTATTAACGCGTTGCCCGCTTTGATAACGTCCGCAGACATTTTCGCGCACGGTGGCACATGGTAGGCCTACACGGCAGAGTGTGAGAGTCACTTTAGAGGATGCATTTCAGCAACACTGGTTTTTACATATTACTCTAATCATGGTAACGTATGTTACATCTCTTAAATCGCACGTTTCTATAGAATATATATATTTCGGTTTCTATAATCCATCTTCTACCCATGAATAAAATTGCATGGCTGTCTATTATTATGATATACTCAGTGATTAATCTGAATGAAAATAAGGAAAATCATGATGTTGGAAATAAATTAATTCTTGATCTGAAATAAGGTAACGTATGTTTCAATGGATTTGGGGACACATTTCATTTCATTCTCACAAGAAAAAAAAAGAAATTCATACCAAAAAATTTACTTGAATTTGGCGGAGCTATCAGTTATATTAAAATTCATTGAGTTTCTGGGCCGTGGCCAGTTACCATTTTTTGCAACAAATGGAAATATATGAAATATATGACTTGCGACACATGGTTTTTCACTGTTACATCACATGTATTTGCTAATTTCTCATTATTTGGCAGGACGTGGTCAGTTATTTTCAAGAATGAGCCTCATATATTAAATAGAACATCATAACTTGATAATAATATGTTTATTTTATTAGTAAGTACAGTAAAAACACGTGAGACATGAATTTTGTGCAATTGCGCCGATATAGTGGTTTTGAGCCATTTGTGTGTTTGTGTACTCATTTATTCTGTAATTCTGTTATTAGGAACATGCAATGAAGTATATATGAAGAAAAGTAATTTGATGTACACATACGCCCGATATTTATACAAACACACATATAACTTTTTGTTCTTATATCTACTTAATACCAAGAGACATCACTCTTTGGTTTGTGAGTCAAATAGTCTCCCAGTGATTTATTCTGCATCACTATTTACACATACACACTCAGTCAGGATATAAACAAGTAACATAATATCACTTACCGTATAGGGCATATTGAATCTGGCTGTGAAATGTGGTTAATCCATTGGAGTAGATACTGGATGGAAAATAAAGAAATAAATAAAGAAAAGAAATGAATAAATACCTCAAGTAATTTTGTTGAAATCCCATTTCTCAAATAGATATTGACGAATGTTATTCCGGCCCGTGTTTGAATGAAGGAACATGCGTTGATCGTCTGAACTCGTTCACCTGTAACTGCACTGAGGGATGGTTTGGCACCTATTGTCAGAGTGGTAAGTTTTGCAGACTTTGAGCGACAGTTTGGCGTAAGCCACGTCTAGAACAATAATTTCATTGCTTTTGTTTCTAGCTATCAAATGATAAGCACTAGAGGGATTGTCTGGGATAATGATGGAGGTAACCTATTGCAAACTGGAATTGGAATCAGAATATAGATATTTGGGAGTCATTTGTACAAGTGCTATCTCAGAAGTGACTTATTATGTCCAAGGGACTTGGTAATCAAGTACTATTGCTCTATCAAAGGGCAATAGCGCATTCACTTGGCTTCGAACCAAGGACCTTCTTGTTTAGAGGCAATTAGAGATCACTGCTCTACCAATGAACCAATGTGTTTTTCTCAATAGGCTACTGTGCATTGAATCCATGTCTCAATGGAGGTACCTGCTTACCAGCTGAACGACAGTGTGCGTGCACATCGCTCTACGCGGGAACAACTTGCAACATTGACCAAACACAAGATGGTATGAGCTCCATGTGTTCTAAACTAAATAATGCCAAATACATGTACAAATGATATCAGATTTCAATCATCTCTTTTCTGTTATTGAAATATCTGCAGGATACATTGGGGCGATTGTGGGTCCATTTGTATCAAATACAGTCAAACCTGCTTGACCACCTGTCTACAAAGACCACATCCCCCCCCTTGAAAACGGTTTCTCACTGAAACATGTACTAAAGGAACCTGTCTACAAACACCACATGTCTACAAACACCACTCTTTGAGTTTCCCTTGGGCGGTCACTACCGTGTGAGTCAAAAAAAAGTTTACACCTGGAAAATTGCTTATTTTTTACAAATCATCCATGAACAGTAAATTATTATACATCTTATGAAAGAGTGTTTTATCCCAAATCATTTGGTATCATTTTTGTGTGGTATGTGTTCACGCTTGGATGAACAGGAGGCATTGTCTGCGAGAGTGCACAAATCGACTTCCGCCAAAGTGATGCCTACAGCATGTATTATGTTGGGATTAGCGGAGTGAGAGAATGAATTGAATGTATCAAATGAAATAAAGAAAAATGTCATGATTAATGGTAATGAAATTTCTTTCTTCATCCTTACTAGGTGTGTCGACCGTTACCACTCACCCTAGAAATAAAACTGTAGGTATATCAGAGATGGTAGTATTGAACTGTGAATTCCAAAATGTTCAGCACTTTGACTGGTGGAGAGATGGGAAAAAGGTGCCTGACACCCGTGATATATCTAACTATGTCATCGATGAGATGAGCCCCCCTGATCAGGCGTACTATAGCTGTGTCGGTATCACAGAAAATGGACCTCGTATTGAAAGCAACCAAGCACTGCTAAGAATCAGAGGTTATTATTTCATTTATTTATTTTTTGGGGAAGACGGTATTGTTCGACACAAAAACAGTTACATCAAAAGTTTTACTTGACATCCAAAGACTTTATCTTCGAATACCCTCTTAGGAGACCTACACCAAATGTTATTACCCTAATGATAAAAGATGATTACCTGGGACTATCTATTGGGAATATGTGATTTTAGTCCGGGGTATTGTGTATCCAACCCAGGGGATACTTGATGTACCTACAAAGTAGTATTATACAAATAATGCACGGCCCAGCGTGCGTTAGTGTAAATGCATTGCAAGCGAGGTTTCTTTAGATTGGTACCACTTCTGTGCAGGAGCCGAGTTCACAGTGCGCACCATCTGAAGATAACGAGCGTGCACTGCATTTTCATTATGCACAACAGGGTTAAGAGCGTTATTTGTTTCATAAAATAGCAACATACAGTAGGCATGAAAATCAAAACAAACAAAAGTCTAGATTAACGTAAGAGTCTAGGCCTACGAGAGTTATATTACTTCTAGAAAAAGATAATTAGACCTTGCTACTTATCCAAAAGTCCATGGGATTCCACATTTTGCAAGCTGGGATTCCACATTTTGCAAGCTGAAATTCCTTCCTTAAATCCATCCTATTATATTAGGCCTAAGTCCAAGGCAAAAGTAATCAAAAACAAATTTACAGTTGAGTTTGAACGCATTTATTACAGTGGAGTTTGATGCAAAAATGTACAAATGTCAACGTTGCATCCATGTAAATGCTTGTGGATGCTTTGTTGTTGCTGAATTTGCGATGAGCTGATTCCGATAATGGCTTGATTTAAGGCTGCGAAGATGGACCAGGAACATCGCTGTATAAAGGCTTAAAGCCACAGTTTCTTGAACTATATAGTGCCATACATGTACCTGCCAACATTTTAAAATAGGAATTAGGAATTTTTAGCTCGGTATGCCTTCGAAAATAAGAAATCTCACTTGCAAAAACTGTCATTTGTCACTGATGACAAGTTTTGTGAAACGCCCCCTGGCCTCACTTTCAGAAATTGAGCAAATCGCGATTTCAGCTACAACTCCGCAAACATCTCCATGGATGCAACTCTTTCAAATTTATGCAAGATATGTTTCTCCCGCCATACGCTGCAATGTAGCGTACAATGTTACTTTTTGTTGCGCATTTTTTTTGCACTCCTGTAAGAACTGCACAAAAAAGTTGCATGTCATGTGATGCGTTTTGACCAATCACGATGCTTAAAATACTAGAGCTATTTTAAAATGTTATTCAAGGAATAAATTCCTACCATTGATTACCGGCACACTTTGGTGAAGAGTGGCTAATGTAAATTAATGGACATTAGTGCCGAGGAGGGACTAGAACCGCGAACCAAGTGATCCACAGTCCGGTGACGTATCCACTGGACAATACCACGTCTATATAACCTCATTTATGTATATCAAACAACACATATCTACTGAAAGTATGCAACATTGGATCATGGCAATATTCCAATCTGCAACACTACTTTTGGGGAAAATATATTGAATTTAGGCTAATAAGAATTTAAATTCATTTCTCAAAATATGTTTCAAGTGTATTTGGTGTAATAACTTTTGTGAAACATATGTTTTAAACAGTAAGTATGATTGTTTTTTTTTGTATTTTTTAAAATACAGATATGTCTATTTTTCATCTGAAGTTCAAGCTTGTAGAAAATTTCACGTCAATTTATGCTGATCAAGAATCTTCAGATTACAAGTCCCTTGTGCGTGCTATTAAAGAAAAGGTAAGAGGATGGTAATTTTTAAGCCGTTTGCAATATCTTTGAATTAGAATGATATACATTCTCTTTCACTGTTCCCAGTTTGTCTGAGCTAGGGTTAATCCTTCGTTATTTTTGCAGTAACAAAATAAGTCAGAAAACAATGATCTTTACCTGTTTCTTTCATTGGCATATTTAATGTTTCTTTCATTGGCATATTTAATGTTTCATTCATTCAATTGTCTAATATGAATTTGATGTGGAAATTCGCGTCGCTCACAGAGATATGAATCTCATGAATTTTCACAGTACATAATATAAATGGAATTACCAAATAATCAGTGGTACATCTTGTTGTTTCTAACTTTTGAATTCTGATATCGCTGCAAAAAATAACCATTGCATAATGGTATCATGTGTATTTCATAAACATTGGGCAAAAAACATGAAACAAACAAAATTCATTTTGCTACCTTTTTCTTTTTAGTGTTTGTAAGATACAACCAAAACCTAGGAAAGACAGTTGCTAGGAAATTTACAATCTTATGTGTAAAATACTTGACTAGATTAAACATCCATGATATTGTTGGCATCATTTGATATCTAGTTCGAAGCGGTGTTTAAGGCGCTTGAAACCGAGAGTGACACCACTTGCACTATTTACATTCACGTGAATCAACTTCTACCAGATGACGGTTTGTTGGTTGATATGAGAGCTTACATAGCCCACTGTAGCATGACTGCACAAGAAGCAATGGACCTGCTGTGGAGCGGATTATTTCACGTGGAGGAAGTTTCTGATGGTTACGTTGACCCTTCCATCCTGCTGGTACTAAGTACAGGTGAATATTGCTCAGTTGAAATCATTTTTTTATAGGAGTTCAGTAATTTTCTTATTTCTTAATTTTCTGTATTAATCAGCTTATCCTCTTCAAATTGGCAAGAATGAATCTCGTTTTCCACTCCTTCATAGTTTGGAGATTTTTTTATTTTTTTTTAGATCAACCTATATGAAAGACAAATGCAAAATTTAACACAAAATTGCCAAGTTGAACATAAAAATAGTGATTTTATATCTCAATATGTGTTACCAATTTATAAACTATAATGATTTAATAGTAACATTTGATTCACTCTCATTGAAGAACTGCACAACGTACTGCCTTGGAAGTAGACTAAACATTTTGATAGACTAAAAATGGTGTCCTGCTATGGGTTGATGGCAAGTAAATACTAAACGATCTAACTACAATCCGATTTCGGAAATATGTGCTATTGCATTTGATATGAATATTGGAATGTGTAAAGTCTTAGTGATCCCCATTTTGAATCAGATGAATTAAAGAAAAATTGCAAATTGGAGGGAAAGCCCCGTTTGCAACACCGTCGGACCAGGGATCTGTTTCACAAAGCCTTTTTTCAATGACAAATGACAAAAATAAGTGACAAATCTGCTGATAACCAATCAGAAGCAAGGATTTCACTAGCTTATAAAACAAGTTTTGTTAAATGGGGTCCAGGAGTTATTTGCAATCTGAAGCCGAAAATGCTTTTCAGCCGACTACAAGGCAAAAAGGCACTAAAATTTCAGTGATTAAGATTCATTATTGAAAACACAGCTCAGAAAGATGATGTTTGTTTAACTCTCCATAGTAAGGGATAGAGCAACATCGATCTGGCGCTGCTCAGTGGCTGCCGGGCTCACGATCAATTGGGCAAAAAGAATTTCCATTTTCGGTTTAACTTAATAAACAATTTGGAGTGGACTTTAAAAAAAAGATTATTAAGATTAGATTATCTAAGTTAATTGTGTTTTCTTCAAAAATCTGATGGCAGTAGGATCGTCTGGTGTGCAGCAGACTTAACACAGACTTTCAAAAAGGAAACCAAGAGCGATTTACATCCTATTGCATCACTTCTTAAAATCTTCAAGAACGGCAACGACAGATTATGAAATCCAAATTCTCTCTCTCTCTCTCTCTCTCTTTTAGTTCTATGTCCAAACACCTCTTGGTCATCTCCATATGGTATGGTCCAGTTTTCGTCAGGAGACCTTCATTCATGGAGTGAATCGAGTGGAGAATGTCCATGGTTCACCGTCAATGGTACAATCAAACAAATATTTCTTATATTCTAGTTATAGGCATTTTTTTCTTCTTTAAACTTTAGATAGTTAGGCTTACATGAGAAAGCAAACTCATGAATATCAAGGTTATTACCAACTGGAAAGTCCTTTGATAAAACATGATAATCATAACACAATAGCAGTAGTAGAATTAGTAATAGTAATAATAATGATAGCAATAGTATTAAAAATAGTGATAAGAAGATGAAAAAGAGGAAGATGAAGAAGAAAATATTGATAATAATAATGATGATAACAATAATTTTTACCCTGAGAAACCTCGTCAGCATCATGCTGTCCTTCCTGGGGGCCCTGCAACCAGTATTACCCCAGGAATTGCCAGGTACCCATTTACACCTGGGTGGAGGGTAGCAATTATTGATATACATCTTGCAAAAGGACATTAGTGTCAAACTCGGATTCGAACCCTCAACCCTGATATTGAGATTCAAAAGAACAAACCACTATACCCCCAACATCTCCACACAATATACCTTGGTAATAAGAGACCGATAACATATTTATACTGAACTTTGGTTTTTGCATATATATTAAGATGGAGAGTCATTAGCACGAGCCGTCTGCTACGGTGATTACATCTCTCCTTGTGCATGGGTACCGTCAGACAACTGCGGTGGCAATAAAACAGCTGACCAACTCTTAATCTACTTACGAGAGGTAAACTTGATCTTATTCTAGTCTGTTATAGAGTTCCTGTATTGTGCAAAGTAAATACATGATCAGCTGGCCCTGTGCATCTAAGGTGCACATGAATCTTACTGTGGAATGTTCTTAACCCTAAAATGCTTGAAAATTATATTTATCCACACAATAAACAAACTTAAGATTGGAAGTTAAATACAAGATAAATTTGACTAATCCATTATAGAAGAAAAAAAACATCTAGTTTGTAATAATCTCTTACTCTTTGGTAATAATATTATTATTTGGTAATTAATAGTGATAATAGTAGTATTGCATGTGTTAATCATTATTATTAGGTGATCTGCAGCATGGCAGAGTACCTATTGATTTCGTCAGAATCTATCTTTTTTCTTTTCTTCTTTCTGTAGGGAAAGGTTAATGACAATGACACTACCATACAACTTTCGTCCTCTTCTCTTTGCTTTCGCCTACATATTAAAATATCTTATACATTTACTTGGTTTTATCGTGAATCTAAACATGCAGTCTAGCCTTTTGGTCTCATGGTCATCAGATTTGGTGAATGCCTCTTGGTTGTTACTAATCAAGATCTCCATCGATATATTATCTCTTTTACGATTCTTCTCCCCATTCTTTTGCTGCTCTGTACGATCCAACATATTTGTATGATAAATACAAATAGATGTGTTATTTGTTGTTTGTTCGCCTTCTGTTTGAATTTGTTTGTGCTTAAATTTCCTTCACATATAGGCCGATTTGTTAAAAGTCATATCAAATTAAACTTGATTGAGGAAAATATTTGTAATTACTCTAGAATAGAATTTGATAACCAGTCATTTAAACCTGTTGATTTTGTTGATAGAATCCGATGACTGCTGAAAGAAACACCCAGGACATCCTGTCAGTGTTGACTGTGATCTCTCAAGACACTAATATTAGTTCTGCCGTTGTCAATGCTGCATTTGACATCCTTCACCAGATAGGGTCAATTTCTCAACCAACGCAAGAGGTAATTTGATCGATTGAACAATAATAATAATAAATAATAATAGTGGGCTCTTGTATAGCACTCATGTCTGTCAGACTTGACACTCCTGGTGCTCTTGATTATTACCCTGGCATTAGCACGGCTGCCATTACGGCGCGCTGGCATTTCAAGGAATAAATTCCTGCCAGTTACCCATTTACATCACTTGGGTTGAGTGTGGCAAATGTACATGAACGTCTTGCCAAAGGACATTAGTGCTGTGGCGGGACTCGAACAGCGGACCTTGTGATCGACAGTCCGGCGAGGTATCCACTCGACCACCACACTTCTAATTATTCATTGCTTTGATGAAAGATCACCCAATTGAAAAAATTACTGAATGTCATTATTTGTATCCCTCTTGGTATTTTTGTAATAATAATAATAATAATATATTTAAATACAGTGAAGTGCTAATAAAGATATTATGTCCCTTTTGCAGCCAACATCAAATTCTGTAGAACTTTGCAGGAATTATGAATCTGTGAAATTTAAACATTAGCAGTGTCCTAGCATTCAAATTATGCAATGAAACCTGTTTACCTTCTAGACTTCACTGTCGGACACCATTGAGTGACGGACTGACATCATTTTTTCTTTGCATGGTAATAACATATGTAAAATGAGCTGTAAAGGCACGAGCATTTGTCAACATCAATAACCCACTACTTGTAATGGCCGAAATTAAACTAATTGAATCTTAATGCAGCACATTATTATTAATATTATTATTTATATCATGATTATTTTTATGATTATCATTAATATCATCATCATTATCATTAATAGGGCCTATTATCACCATCATTATCGTTTTTGTTTTTGTTGTTTTATACTAGAATGTAGCCTTAGTCGTTGACATCTTAAGCATCCTGGCCACGTTAGACAAAGGCTTGATCATGGAGGCTGAGATGATGAATGGTGCTGTAAGCAGAGCCACCGAGGCCTTGGAGGAAATCCTTCTTGCCGTCAATTTGCCTTCCAGTCTGACCTTGCAGTACGTGGCATCAAACCTCGTGGTACAGGTATGATGATAAACAAACAAATCATAAATCTGAATTTAAATACACTACCGATGTGAGTTCATACTGGCTCAATTATCAAGGTTGCTTGTTCCAAACAATTTTGTGCTAAACAGGGGTGTGGTGATCACACCACTAGCCCCAAACACTGAATTTGCCCTGCTCCAGGCCGTTGAATGAATTTGCAGCCAACCTCATGTGCAGGCTCTGTTGTTAAGAATCAGTAACCCAGAGGACGAGGGAATATGACTTGACATTAACACTTTGGTACTCTTTATAGTGCTTAAAGTAGAATTAGTGCTGCATGTGTCGGGGATCGAACCTACGACTTTTGCATCTCCTGTTAAGTTCTTAGACCACTCAACTACAACACCTCTATATGTTCCGGTATGCTCCAACACTTCGCCCACCATTTGGAGGTGTTGTGGTTTGGTGGTTTATCCACTACTCTCAGTCCAAGGGTTGAGGGTTCAACTCCCATATCATATAACACAGATCTCAGTGAACATGTGCAAGTCCTTTGTTGTGCGCTGTCTTATTGATTTACACTGGGGTTTTTTGCAGCTGGTTACTGTGCCATGTTTGACCAAGCCTTTAATCTAACAATGCATTCCTTTAGATAATCCACTCTGCATCTGATGGTGTCCGTGATGGGATTGCCTTCTCCATCATCGGCGATGACAGCCAATCCTTTGATGAAAGTGACATCCAGCTATCCACCAACAGTCTCGGCAAGGGTAACCTAGGTGGTGTTGTCCAAGCAGCCATCGTCATTGGACCAGAGACCATCGATGAAGGCACCATGGGGAATATAGCATTTATGTGGTACCGAGACGATGCATTGTTTGTAATGGACGGTCAAGTGGGAAGCAATGATGGGCGTCGTAATATCACGGTCAATACTAATATCATCGGAGCGAGCCTCGGTACGAGTGAAACCACACCTCTGAATGCTCCGGTCACCATAACACTGGCACACAAACAGGTAAGATATAAATCACTTCATGAGCTAGTTTGTAGATTCTACCTGCTCAATGGGCAGATTTCAAGTCATTTGTACAAAACTGTAAAACCCACTGAGACGAATATTGGATACCGGTGTATTCATTATTTATTCATGCAAAATATATTTCATGATACATGAGAGAAAGTGTTATTTTCAAGAGGGCAAAATGTGCACCTCCGTGACTTTGGCAGTGATTATTCTAAAATGCACAAATTGGGGACATCAACATGAATAAATAATGTTTTGATTGATTGATTTGTATTCATATTCTATGCAAGATTAACAAAAAATAATACATTTTGCAAAACATAACATTTCTTAATGTTCAAGTAAAAAATCCTGAATCATATTCATCAATGACATGAAAGAATGTTCTGTAAATCAACGAATACAGAAATGAAAAGAGAACTCACTTACATGTAAAACCTGTCTCAATTTGTAGACTTAAAGGAATTACCTGTCTTTTTCTCTCAAAACAATGTTATATACTTTTAGCAAACTGGAACAAATCCCCAGTGTGTGTATTGGGAATATTCCACTAATGCTTGGGCAAGCGATGGCTGTGATATGACAAACACTTCCGAGACACATACCGAATGCCAGTGCAATCATCTTACCAACTTTGCAGTCCTTATGGTAAGAACATGAAATAATAAAAATAATAGCAGCTGGATTACGACAAAGCAACTTCCATATTTGCGTGCAAACTCTCCTAATGCAGGAGAGTGAAAATCCTTATTTCCAAGGAGTCATATTAGGGGTCACTTCCTATGAACATTAACCTACTTCAAATTGCTGTGGAAACTACTCCCAAATAGCGATTCATTATTTTGATGGTTGAATCCACTCTTTTATTTCATATAATATCCTACGAAAGAATTCCTTTTCAGGAATTGGTCAGGGATAGCTCACATGATTTTAAATATGAAGGGAAAATGGATATGTGTGATCTCAAACGGGGTGTAATAATGTTTAACGGTAAATTAGCATAATTTGCATTCTTATAATGTTCTGTATGACATCGACTAATGATAAGATCGTGACTGGCACATTGATGGGTGTTGATATTATGTACTGTTGATAATTCTTGAGAAAATGAAATTGTCAAAGTCTGCAGATAAATCATGAAGATATTTAAAACAACTATATACATCTATCTCCAATTTGGCTCATTCCATTTCGACAACTTGTTGCTTTCTGTTTCTTATCAGGACATGAGTGGCATCCCCAGACGATCAGAGAGAGTTGAACAAGTGTTTAGGATTCTCAGCTACATAGGATGTTCTCTCTCCATTGTAGGCCTCCTGGTGACGCTGGCTGTCTACATCACTGATAGGTAAGACTTTGAGGAAAATCCAACAGCAACAGACTTTTACTCTTTAAGAAAGTAGAAAAATCATCTCTTCAAATAGATCAATGTATTAATCTCATATTTCAATACTCTCTTTTCATTGGTCCAATATATTTCAAACTTTGCTATTTTGTTTCTCTAATTCATCTGCTTTCATTCTAATGACCTACTGTATACAAAGGTTGGATTGCCTTTAATCTTCCATGTTCCTACCCTTCTTCTATCAACAAAAGCTCTCAACCCTTAGAGAGACTATAATGGTCTCCCTAGTTAAGTCAGCCTAGCGTTTAACCAAGCTTTTGTTTATCGCAGATTGAAGTAATATTACTCTCTTTACACCCACTTTAACTAATCTGATTTTTCTTGTATCAGATACTCAAGATGTATTATGCTTTAAGTTGTTATGGATTCTTAGTTAGCTACATGTAGGTCTTGTGTAATAATTTGTTGGTATTCCTTCTTAATGTTTGTTTGAACGTTTGTATAGTTAAAAGCTTAATAAAGGTCTAAACTATCATTTTAGATAGTACAGATGCTTATTATAGGAGTAGTATCTACGAAAAGTGATGCTTCTCTTGTCAACTTTTACCAGCAATTGCAATGTACTTAGTAGGTCAGCATAGTCAACTCACCTACTCCACCCTGAATTTTTTTAATTTGTTCTTACGAAGTTCCTTGACTCTGTTTCTCTTCGCCCCAGGAAACTTCGTTGCTTGCAGCACATCCGGATCTTAATGTGTCTCTGCATCACGCTCCTCCTCCTGTACGTCTTCTTCATCATCATGACAGCACTCGACCGATATCCCGGAGAATCCGAGGTCAGTCCAGGTCTGTGTGGGGTCATCGCCGCTGTCCTCCACTTCACCACGCTCTCATCGATGTCATGGATGGGCGTTGAAGGGATAAACATGTTCCTAATGGTTGTCCGTACCATGGACTCGTCTATCCCACTCTTCATGATGAAAGCCTCCATCATTGCATGGGGTAAATTGCTGTTATATCTTGTTTGTCCATAATTCCCAAGGCCTTTTGTCATGCAACTAAGATTTAAGGGCTTGCACCATACAAACATTGCTTCTTTAGCATGCCCCTCCTTTTCAATGTATACATTCAGGTCATCGATGTTCTGTTATCATTTTCAGTTCTTCATCAATTCTTATTTTGTCTATTTTACAATTTTAGTACTTTTTTTTTTTTTTTTACTAATTATTGAATTTATAAGTACTTTATACTCGCATATCACGTTCATATTATAACAGAAATCAATCAATCAATCAATGAGTCAAACATTGCTAAATTTGTATCACAGTAGGCCTATACATGTTTGGTCTATTTGCATTTCTTTGCTTCCTGGAACATCATTTCTCATTCTTGTACTTGTTTTTGTTCTTTTTTTTCTTGTTCTTCTCTTTTTTCTTTCCTATTCTTCTTATTTTTTTTAGAGAGTATTAATTAAACGTGTGATATTAATGTATTTGTTTGACAGGAATACCTGCTGCGATAGTGCTCCTTACTGGGAGTATCTCGAGACAGAATTACTTCAACTCCGACTAGTAAGTACTTTTCACGTCATTCTCATCCTATCCAACAAACTTTCATAATCAATTATGATATTATCCTTCTTTGTTGGAGAATGTGTCTTTATATAATTCCGTTTAAGACCATCTGGTTTCATTTCCTGATATGCAGGATATACTTGATTTAAAGCAAATTTAGTGCTCTGCAACAAATAAAGCTATCACCACCCACAGCTGCTGCGGTGACATAAAAAATAAATCTTTCAGATAAAACCCAAACTTTACTAAAAACTACAACTATTGAAATTAGTATGAATGTATGAAAACAAAGAAATCCATGGAAATCGAGGCCAATCGTCCGTACCAAAATTGTCAATGAACATGATGTTGTATGTGTATGCATGTCAGTTGGTTTTTTTTTTTTTTTTTTTAATAGTTTGATAATATTTAGTATAAGTATAAACAACCGTCGATTAGACATGATAACATTTTTCTTAATCTTGAGATATGATTGGTAATACAAAATCGGAGTATAATAATGAGTAAAGGCATATAATAAATATGTTCATCTTGCACTCATCAGAATAAACCACAGTAATATTATCTGATTCGGTTACTCTCCATCTGCAAGACGAACATCTGTCATATGCGTTTATTCACTGCTATTGTACATTTATCTGCATCCCTTTCCGTGCATGTTCCTTACCAGACTTTAGATTTAGCAATTGTCTATCTGATTATTAGGATGATTATTTCCCTTTTCAATTGTACAGCTGTTTTCTTCAGAAATGGCCTCTCGTGGGCGGTCTGCTCATCCCACTGGCCTTCATTCTCGCTCATAACGTGATCATCTTCGCTCTCGTTATGCGTCGTCTCGTGCGAATCAACTCGGGTGGCGGGAAAGCTAGCGAGTTAAAATCAGAAGCCCGCCTCAAAATTATGCACCGTCTCAGAAACGGGATGGGCTTCCTCCTCCTCCTTAGTTTGACCTGGCTCGTTGGATACTTCACCGTGATCGAACAACTCAACCTCGCAGTCCACGTCATCTTCATCCTACTCAACTCTCTCCAAGGATTCTTCATCTTTGTTTTCTATGTTCTCCGACAACCGCAAAGCCGTGCACGCTTGCAGGAACACCTGGGCTGCTGTTTCCACGATTCATCCTTGACGACAGATACAGGTCTAATGGGTATGAAACAGACGACGGTGACAGGAACAGAGAATCCGTATAACGAGTCTGTGTTGAGCAAATCTGATAACGATGAGCATGTCTCTGGAGAATGTGAGTAATGCATTTTCCTGTACAACTC
This sequence comes from Strongylocentrotus droebachiensis, assembly GCA_035222895.1. NCBI lineage: Eukaryota > Metazoa > Echinodermata > Echinoidea > Camarodonta > Strongylocentrotidae > Strongylocentrotus > Strongylocentrotus droebachiensis. Next base: position 38,469 of record JAVYIG010009143.1, on the reverse strand, counting down.
ACATTTCCTTTCAATATTCAATTTTGGTAAAGGCCCTCTCTGGGTTACCACTCTGGTTTAAACAGTTAAATGCAATTTGAAATAATTTTTTTTTTGTTACATTCAGTTTCTGAAAAAATCCTGTTGATGCTGTCTATATTTTGTTAAGAACTGACTCAACAAAACTTTAAATATTTAAATTAGCTGACATCATATCCGTAGCTACAAAATGCAAATTATGGAATGCTAAATATAGATATTTCAAACGGTTTTCATAGATAACATTTAACAAAAAGAAATTTATGGTGTACTGAAAACCAGGGGCGGTGGAGCATCTTTCAAAGTGGGGGGGGGGGGGGTGCACCTACAAAAAGGGCACTTTCTGGAGAGAAAAAAAAGGGTTACCTTCAAAGGGAAATCTCAAAGCGAAAATATACAATGTTTACATCATTGGTATTTCCCTACATTGTGATGACATTATCAGTGATGATTAAAATGTTTGTTTCTCTCTTTACATAGTCCAACATAGTGCTTAAGTGTCATACTTTGCAGTTCGGTGTGATTTTTAAGATTTCTGAGGTTGCAGTACAAAAGAATTACATTTTACAAAGAGGGGAAAAAACAATCCTGATGGGGATTTAAGCACAATCTAATCATGAGAGACTGAAACGATCTTTAATAAGAAATATAATTATATCAACTTTAAATGAGAGCAAGCTTTGGGTGAAATTAAGCAAAAAGTTGCTTTTACTTGCTATAAATAAGGAGTACATTTTTTAGTAAAAGGAAAAGGGGGCTCATATCCAACTTTAGGGAAAAGGATACTTATTAGAAAAGAAAATGAGTAGATGTTACAGTAAAAAGCCGAATTATCAGAGGTGAAAATGGGGCACTTCATGGACCTGATAAAGGGCACTCACCATAAATGGAGAAAGACAGTTATGAGAATGGAAAAGGGGCACTTATTACAAAGGAAAGGGGCAATTATCAGAAAGAAACTGTACTAATTAGAAAGGATAAGAGGCATGTGTCAAAATAAAAAGGGCACTTATCGGAGACGAAAAGTGGCACTTATTAAATAGATAAAGGGGGTACCTCTCAAATTTGAAAAGGGGCACTTATCGGATATGAAAGGGGCACTTATAAGAATGAAACGAGTGCATACAAAGAAAAAAAAGGCACTTGTCAAAATATAAGGGATGCCTTTCATATTTTAAAGAGGCAATTGTAAGAGGTGAAGGTGCATTTATCAGATGGTATAAAAGGGCACTTCTTGTACCTGAAAAGGGTCATGCATCTGCTGCAAACATTAAAGATACTATGTCCCATTTGCAGGCCAAAAAATGGAAAGGTTAAATTTCCACTACATTTGAAAGATTATACTAATTTAGAACCTCTTTCAAAATGAAAGGGCTTGAAAATGGCTTTTGGTGGGGAAATAGCGACCTTTAGTTGTCGAATCGGCATTATTGATTGCAATCACCTTTGTAATAGTCTGATTTTCAGACCCTTTTTACTGAATAGTCGTACGTTAATTGTGCTACACAAAGATTCAATCAGTTTAATTTTGGCCATTACAAGTCGTGGGTTATTGATGTAAACAAATGCTCATGTACATGTACCTGTTACAGCTCATTTGATGTATGTTATTGCCAAAGAAAAAAAGATGTCATTTAGTCACTCAATAGTGTCTGACAGTGAAGTCTAAGAGGTAAACGGGTTTCCATGCATAATTTGAATATTAGGACACTGCTAATGTTTTCATTTCACAGGTAGGAAATCCATGACATATTCATAATTCCTGCAAAGTTCTACATAATTTGATGATGGCTGCAAAAGGGACATGGTATCTTTGAATATTCGTAAATCGTAATATTATTACCATTGAAATACTAAGCATTTGTGTAAATGGTGGATGTTTAGAATAAGTAGCCCTTTGATTCCCATTTTCTGGTATTCTTATTTTGTTTCCCAAAATGTAACTACAATATTTGCATTCAAAAATTTCTGTCATTCATTTTCTGTCGTTATGTTTGTCAACCTTAAAATAGGTGTTTACTTTCGCTTACTCAGATGTATCTTATGTTTATATTCATATTATTTTCCGTCATTAGTTGTCTTCTTTAATGTGTATGTCATACGCATGATTATCAATGCAGATTTGTTATGGTGATGGATCATTACTTTATTGTGTTATATTTTATACAGAATACTTATTATGCATATCATTCAAATTATTGTTAACTTTTACGTACCCAGAAAGGTCTCTTAATAACAGTGGGGTAAAATTCAGTACATTGGAAACTTGTATGTTTGTTGGATAAATCTGTACCCGATTTGGGTACATCATACCTAATACTAATTTTATCCAACAATCATGCATGTTCGCATAGTACAGTGCTTATCAAAAAAGTGTACCCAATTTTGGTAGCTTCTAATTAAAAATTCATATACCTTTAAATCTATTTCATAATGAAGAGTCACTTGTTTTCTGTCCAATGGTACAAAGTGCATAATATTTCTGCCACGGGTGACTGAGCACCAGGGTCTTTAAAAAGTGTTGCCAAAATCGCCTCGTACCAAGTTTCGGCCGATGGAAAAAAGGTGGGTCATGCGTGTGCTTTTTTGGTCTTAAATGATTCAGTGCTTCATTGTGCTTTCGATCCATAGGTTAACCTTTGAATATTTTGGACAGCCTACTAACTTCTTGTCTCATGATATTTAAGTTCTCTCTGTTAACTTGTCAGCTGCACCAGTCGGAAGAAGCATAATAGCGAATGAAAACTCAAAGGTTACTAAACCCAAATACAAAAAGTACACATGTGATAAGTATCAAAGAATTTGACAGTAGACTTTCATTAAAAAGTTAACATCCCAACTAAACATAATCCATTCTGTATCACTCAATGAGAAGGATTACCTTAAACAAGGGATACTAACACCTTTCCTTTTTAACTGTCTAATAGTCATTGTAAATAAGTTGGCAATTATTTTTGGAATGCAATAATACACAAAATGGCTTTTTTTTCTAAAAACACTGCTTCAGCCAAAACTTTGAAAAGCCTGCCGCTCTGTAATCCATGGCAGCACAATTATAAATATGGTATCATTAGACAGGGTATTAGTTGTAAACCCTTGCAATGAAATATGATTCAAGGTCACATAGGTTACCGGTATACATTTTTAATTAGAAGCTACCAAAGTTAGCTACACCTTTGTGACGCACTGTATAGGCTTGTTCAGACATGGTGCAGTGAACCGACACAAAAAAGTCGTCACATTTGTTTCTCTTGTATAAATGAATGGCATCTATGCACAACAATGGTCTGTATTCACTAAGCTCTGTGTTATAAGATACAGAAATTTGAAGCAAATTACACTTTAAATCATTACGTCATTATAAAATAAACAGCTGTAGTTTTGCCACATCCTATCTGAAAAAGATTTTATCCAACTGTTTTTAGACTGTGAATGATCATGGAATGTTTATACAGTCAAACTTGCGTTTTTTCGGTTTAGATGTAATATGGTTGTATATGTAAAAAATTGATTTGTTGTGTAAGGGCCTAATGTTTGATAAAAAATTCATTTTTGTTATTAGATATAATTTTCACTGACAAAGACATATTGTTAACACTTCATAACATTGGAAAGTTTTTTTTTTTTTTTGTAAAGGGCTATAAACACAATTGTGTTAACTTACGCTTACTCAGAAATGTTATATGTATATGAATAATAATTGTCATTAGTAAAAGCTAATTTACTGCTAATTAAGCGGTTTATTGTAATCTGTCGAATATTCTGTTCGTTTATTCCTATTTTCTTGTGGTGGTATGTTGATAAATGTTTTACATGTTTATGTTACTTGATATCATTCAGTTTACACAGAGTACTTTATAATCATTAATTGATGCATTGTTGATGCTGGTTTGTCAATATGCATGCATGTAAATGGGTCAATCCATAAAGTTGGGGCAAAATGTATGGCGATGTCCATGTAACGTAGGTACGAGGTCTTCTAATACACATGGAAGATGAAATTATCTGTTGAAGATTTGTATGAAATAAAAAAATATAGTAGTGCCCTGCCAGAATCGTTCCTGTTTCAGTTCCCTTTTCTCAAAATATTTGCGGCTTAATACACATTTCTCCTTTTGCCAGCGTTCTGAAGATAGTTGGCTAAGCTTTTTATGCAAAACTCAATTTGAGCAAACATTGTTACAGTTGATAAGAGACATAGTTTCTCACTTCTGGTATGTCAAAAAAGTGCCCCAATTTTCTGAACGGACCCATATATATGACCTTATATTTTCTTTTATATTTTTCTGAATGCTTAATCTCATGTTATTCTTTATATTCTAAAAAGTAAGTTTGAGAAAATGTCATCAAAATCCAAACAAGAACAATGTGATTTTCGCTAGAACAGGCGGCTGTGTCATTTTGACGTTACAAGGTAGAAAGATCTGCGCACACATTAATTTTACATTCAGTTGTAGAATTTTGATGTTAAAGAAAGCATGTCTTGGGTTGTGAATAAAATCAGACTATTCTCACTATGTTTTAATTGTTTTTTTTTATTTTTATTTATGTGTATGATTTGTTTGTTTTGTTGCATGAATATGTTTAGTATAATAGAGATGAAAAATGTATCTAGAATCATGCAGTTATGCACACATGCAGACGGGGGCGCTGCACAGACTTGGGCACTGTAGAGTCCGACCGATCTACATTGTTTCCTTCATGACTTTTCTGGAAAATCAACTCTGTTTCTTTATACATTTTCTAGATAGACATACATCTTATCTCCTTTTAAGAGTAGTAGGGAAAAGGTCACAATTTTCAACAACAAAATATGAATTTTGTCATTTTGAGAAATTCATGTCCAAAACTAATCTCAATCATGTCTATATGAACAGTTATCTTGAGGATTTATTCATATGAGAAAATCTGAATAATTGTAGCGAATGTGGAATTCACTGCCCTCAATCAATCAAAGAATCTTAGTTGCAGAATATTTTAAAAAGAAGGTTTAAAAGTTATTCTTGCAAAATATTAATCTAATTTCAATCTTTTAATTTAATTTTCTGTAATATCATATACATCAGGTAAGGCACTGTGCTGTTTTTTTTCTTGGTGGTAATGTTGTTACTTGTCATATAATTGTAATCTGGTATTTACAGTTAACAACTAAATTATTCATATCAGGGGTGTCAGAGGGGCACAGTGCCACCCCCCCCCCCCAAAAAAAAAAAAAAAAAAACCTTTTCAAGTACCCTTAAAATACCCCTTTCACATTGGAAAGGTGCCCCTTTTACTTTGACAAGTGCCCCTTTTCCTTTGTAAAAAGTCCCCTTCCTCTTCTAATAAGTGCCCCTTTATTTTAATGCATACACCTTTTCTGTGTGTTAAGTGCCCCAATTTTTCTTCTTCAGTAACAGCCCTTTCCCCCTTCAGCTCTGATAAATACCCTATTGAAATCCGATATGTGCATCTTTTCCGTCGACAAGTGCCTCTCTTCCTTTGCAACAAGTGCCCCTTTTCATGTCTGGTAAGTGCCCCTTTTCATTTCTGGTAAGCGCCCCCTGTACCTCTTATAATTGCACCTTTTCCAAAATGGGAGATCCTAGTTTTACTTTTCACAAGTTACCCTCTTCCTTTGCAATAAGTGCCCCTTCCCCTTCTAATAAGTGACCCTTTTATTTTGTCAAGTGCCCCCTTTTTCTTTATAAGAAGCGCTTTTTGTTTTTCCTTCTGATAAGTTTTCCTTCTCTTTGTTATTTAGAGCCCTTCTCCTCATAAATACCCTTTTTGTAACAGTCAACAGTTGAATGATGTCTTTTTATACAGAAATAAAACAGACAAACAAAAGAAAGATAGTTAATCATGCAGATCGCCTCGAAAGTCCCATCACCTTCTCCAACAGGAATTTTTTGCTTATACTACCTTGTAATTCAATCTACATATGTTTGTAAAGCCAGGCTAGTACAGCGAAAGACGCTTTCAATAAGTGAAAGTCACTCATTACCTTGTCAAATTAAATCATCGAACTCTAACTCGAAGGATAAAACGGGTGCAGTTAGTTGAGCCTAATGTTGGTAAATGATGCTGATAAGTCAATTCCGTCGATGGAGTTGATGATTGTCAATGATGGCGCTAACGATGTTAATTATGTTGATGATGGCACAGACGACGTGGATAATGGCGCTGACGATGTCGCTGGTGTGATGTGCTGGGTGTTGACGAAAATAAAGTTCAGCCTATGATGAACGATCGAGAGTCGATCGTGATTCACTCGTAACGATGTAAAATTATCAATGGCCTCACAATAAAGATGACCCCCAAAAAAGACGATGCTATGTTAAAGGTACCTTTTGCAGCCAACCTCAAATTCTGTAGAACTTTGCAGGAATTATGAATATGTCATGTATGTCCTATCTGTGAAATTTAAACGTTAGCAGTGTCCTCATATTCAAATTTTGCAAGGAAACCTGTTTACTTGCTAGACTTCACTGTCAGACACTATTGAGTGACTGACTAGCTTTTTTTCTTCTTTGGTAATAACATACATGAAAAGAGTTGTAAAGGGTACATGAGCATTTATCTACATTCGGTACAATTGTCTGAAAATCAAGACTATTACTTTTGGGCTCTATAGCCCTAAAGTCGATTTGACAACTAATAGTCGTTATTTTCCCACTTAAAGACATTTTCAAGCCCCATTTTTTTTAGGGAAGTTCTAAATTAGTAGTATCTTTCAAATGCAGTTGGAATTTAACTTTTTTATTTTTTTGGCCTGCAAATGGGACATACATTAACGAAGAGGTCGATAATGAAAAATCTCAGGTGGTTGCCTAAAAAATAAAAAAAAAACGGTACCGATGGATAACAACTGCCAATCAAATACAAAAGAAATATCACTCGATACTGAATGGGTGCAAATTTGAAGAAACCTAGCGTAGGCCCACTTCTTGATGTGATGGTTGTAGATCCCCGGTGTAACAGGTAGATCTAGCCTAATATTGTTACAGCAGGCTAGCATCGGCGAAATGAAAATCATAATCCTTTCGACGAGATCTCATCGGCTAGGACTAGCAATGAGCCATTTGCGCAGTCACTTCGGCCTAGATCTAGGCCTACTAGATAGGCCTAGAAAAGTACAGTGACTTAGTTAGAGTTAGACTAGACTAGATCTAGTCTTAAACATGTTCACATCTACCACTGATTATTATCGATAATCAAGCTATAAAGTATGAAATGAACTTTAAAAGAGACGTGCTCAAATGATTCAACTATGCTAACGATAACTAAACTTCAGATTGTTTTTAAAAATATTACCGTCGACGACTTAAATTAGACTTCATCCAATCTTCTTTGGTCAGGCAAAAGAAAAGGGGAAGGGATAGGGACTAATAATAGAGCCACTAACTGCCACGGCAAACACATCACAATCATTTCTGAGATCTTCGCACAGAATGGATCATTAGACTCTAGACCTAGATCTAGTCTAGACCTACTTACTTTTCTTGGGATCATATGCCGTATGGAATTGCTTCGATATTGATGTTCGCCTGAAGGTTGTCTGCTTCACTGAGATTTAATTAAACGTTAACAAACTTCTACAGAAAGTCACATAAAAAAAAGAAAAACTGGTTCATTGTTCTTGATTGACAAACTTAGAAAGTTGCAGTTAATACAGCCGCCATTTTCTTCATTTTCGAGCTCAAATCGTAGGGAGTTCTGGGAATGAAAAAAACAATGATGCATGAAACTTTTTGTTGATGGCCCATCAACAAACAGGAATTGGCTTTTTTTTTTAAAGTCATTGCTCATGAATAAACAATGACCCTCCAAAATCGTCGTTCAAAATGGAGGAAAACAACTCCAATAATGCATCCAATGCAAAATCTATGGAATGTCAAAGGTCATAATTTAGCCCTCGATCTAGATAGTCTTCCTCAGTTGGAGGCTTGGAGGACATACTATGTATGAAGAAATGTATAGAACTTATTAGAAAGGAAAAAAGGCAAGTGTCAAAATAAAAAGGAGCACTTTAATTATCAGAGGTGAAAAGTGACATTTATGAGAAAGGGGCCTCTGATTACAAGGGAAATGGGCACTAAATTAGAAGGAAAAAGTGCAGTTAGTAAAAAGGAAAAGGGGAACAAGTCAAACTGAGTATAAAAAAAGGGCAAATTATTAGGAGTGAAAAGGAGAATGGAACAGGGGCACTTATTATAAAGGAGAGGGGGATTTTTTTAAGGAAAAGGGTCACCTGCCAGATGTTGATAGTAAGCAAATATTAATCGACTACGAGGGTAATGGTACAAACTATCATCGCCGAGGTGATCTCGGGGCTACTATCTTCCCGAGCCGCAAGCTAGGCGAGGGAAGATGCAGGGGCGGATCTAGCTTTTTGCTAAGGGGGGGGGGGGTTGACCAAAATAATGACGATGCGGAGCATCGTCCACGAGCCGCGAAGCGGCGAGCCGATTTTTTTTGGGGGGTGTTTATTTGAACCCCGTAAGTGATGTTTTCCTGGCATCTATTAACACAATGGAGACCATAAAAAGCAGTGCATGATAACGTCTTTTTAAATCAAGTAACAGTTTAATACATAGTTATATCCAGAGTTATCATGTGTTTGGTTAAGTTACCAGATGATTTGAATATCTTCTCACAATATTTGCACTTGAAAGGGTTTCTCCAGGGTGCGTTCTTTTTTCTTTCTTTTTTTCTTTCTTTTTTTCCTTTTTTCCTTTTTTTGTTTGTTTGGGCCGCCCAAGGGGGGGGGGGGGTGTTGCAACCCCCCCAACCCCCCCTCTAGATCCGCTTCTGTATGCATGCATGGTAAAATTCGAGGGGGGCAGAATCATGACTAGGCAGGGAAGGGATATAGCTCTTGCCCCTTTGCATATTAAAGTGAAACGGAAACACATAATAATTATATACTCCCTCTGTCTTCAATACTTCTCTCCATGAATCTTCATTTTCCGCTTTTTTACGCCTTGAGCATCATTGACGCAGATCGGATCACCCAAAGCAATTTTCGATAATCGTAATGCACCCTTACCACAAATTGTCATCCCACGTTACTGATTCACATAATACATGTTTATATAATCTTTGAAGAGCGTTTTCGAGCAATCTATATCTCATTATATTATTTTCTCGTTCTTTTTCCCTTTCCTCTCGTTCTCCTCTTTTTTTTTTGCCATTCGAAGGGGGGGGGCGTACCCCCTCCCGTATGCTGCCCATGATACACCAAGGGGGAGAGGGGTGTTCCACAGAGATCCTAAGTTTAACTTATCTCTAAGTTGGACTTAACAATTTATTCATGGAAAGACGTTATCATCTAGGAATATATTTTGTAAAAGTTATTTTGAAAGGCATAAAATGTTGATTCAAATCATTCATATTTTCTATTATCAAGGAGATTTCATGTTCTTGATGCGGAATTTATAAAAAGTCTAAAATACTTGAATTTCTTACTTGAATTTTCACTACTTTTGAATATATCTTATTTGAAGGCTACAATGGCTCTTCATAATTTTTAAGTCCAACTTAGAGTTCCAACGTAGAAGAAATAATGGTAGCCCCGAGATCACCGAGTCCATTGCCCAAGTAAAGGAGGTTAATATTTGTTTTATATCCCACATCGGCAATAAGGTCTATTTAAAGTGAATTTTACATAATAATAAGAACTGATTCTGCAGACAGTTTAGCTTCAGCTAGATTTTACCCCGGGGGGGGGGGGTACTCAGATTATAGACGGACGGGGGTGTGTGGCTGAGACCTCCGAACCCATACCCATATCCAAGGGTCCTTTTGCTGAAATAGGTACCCATGTCTAAGGATTTTTTGTGAAAAATGGACCCATGTCTAAGGATTTCAAACTACATTTTTTAAGCTGTAAGAATACAATGGCCAATCATTTTGCAGTTTCTCAATAAAATTCTTTATTAGTAAACTGTACCATACTACATGTAGTTTACAAGTAGTTTACACACATAAAGATGAAAACACCATGCAACATAATTATACTGTGCTAGCACCTCTAGCATATGTTTTAATCGAAGGACGTTGACTTTTCCTGTTTTAATTAAAAGATTTTTCAATCAAAGTACACCAGAATTTGTTTTGCACCTAGTATAAAACCATTTATACACTCCTTTTCAATATGACCTGATTTACCTTTTAAGTTCACTAAAATGCACTTTTCTTGTACTTTAATTCTTTGTACACTTTCAAAACAGAGCTATTTTAAATACATAATGAATACAGGTATGAATACACACAAGGTCCAATAGGTATAGAGGTTTGCAGCTGATTGAAGCCTGTACTAATTGTTCTAACCCATAGAGGTACAGAGTTTTTGAAATGTTTAAATGAGTCAGGATTTTCTCCTCAAATTGGCAACAACTATATCTGTATTTCACTCCTACATCACTTTGATAAATGTATAACATATGACCTAGTATAAAACAATTTATACACTCCTTTTCATATGGCAAAATATTTCCTTTATGTTTACTCTATGTTTTAACCATTTTTCTTGTACTTTCTTTCTACACTTTAATCTGTCATGGAACAGGGATGAGTACATGATGAATACACACAAGGTCCAATAGGTATAGAGGTTTGCAGCTGATTGAAGCCTGTACTAATTGTTCTAACCCATAGAGGTACAGAGTTTTTGAAATGTTTAAATGAGTCAGGATTTCCTCCTCAAATTGGCAACAACTATATCTGTATTTCACTCCTACATGATCACTTTGATAAATGTATAACAAATGACCTAGTATAAAACAATTTATACACTCCTTTTCATATGGCAAAATATTTCCTTTATGTTTACTCTATGTTTTAACCATTTTTCTTGTACTTTCTTTCTACACTTTAATCTGTCATGGAACAGGGATGAGTACATGATGAATACACACAAGGTCCAATAGGTATAGAGGTTTGCAGCTGATTGAAGCCTGTATTAATTGTTCTAACCCATAGAGGTACAGAGTTTTTGAAATGTTTAAATGAGTCAGGATTTTCTCCTCAAATTGGCAACAACTATATCTGTATTTCACTCCTACATGATCACTTTGATAAATGTATAACAAATGACCTAGTATAAAACAATTTATACACTCCTTTTCATATGGCAAAATATTTCCTTTATGTTTACTCTATGTTTTAACCATTTTTCTTGTACTTTCTTTCTACACTTTAATCTGTCATGGAACAGGGATGAGTACATGATGAATACACACAAGGTCCAATAGGTATAGAGGTTTGCAGCTGATTGAAGCCTGTATTAATTGTTCTAACCCATAGAGGTACAGAGTTTTTGAAATGTTTAAATGAGTCAGGATTTTCTCCTCAAATTGGCAACAACTATATCTGTATTTCACTCCTACATGATCACTTTGATAAATGTATAACAAATGACCTAGTATAAAACAATTTATACACTCCTTTTCATATGGCAAAATATTTCCTTTATGTTTACTCTATGTTTTAACCATTTTTCTTGTACTTTCTTTCTACACTTTAATCTGTCATGGAACAGGGATGAGTACATGATGAATACACACAAGGTCCAATAGGTATAGAGGTTTGCAGCTGATTGAAGCCTGTATTAATTGTTCTAACCCATAGAGGTACAGAGTTTTTGAAATGTTTAAATGAGTCAGGATTTTCTCCTCAAATTGGCAACAACTATATCTGTATTTCACTCCTACATCACTTTGATAAATGTATAACATATGACCTAGTATAAAACAATTTATACACTCCTTTTCATATGGCAAAATATTTCCTTTATGTTTACTCTATGTTTTAACCATTTTTCTTGTACTTTCTTTCTACACTTTAATCTGTCATGGAACAGGGATGAGTACATGATGAATACACACAAGGTCCAATAGGTATAGAGGTTTGCAGCTGATTGAAGCCTGTATTAATTGTTCTAACCCATAGAGGTACAGAGTTTTTGAAATGTTTAAATGAGTCAGGATTTCCTCCTCAAATTGGCAACAACTATATCTGTATTTCACTCCTACATGATCACTTTGATAAATGTATAACAAATGACCTAGTATAAAACAATTTATACACTCCTTTTCATATGGCAAAATATTTCCTTTATGTTTACTCTATGTTTTAACCATTTTTCTTGTACTTTCTTTCTACACTTTAATCTGTCATGGAACAGGGATGAGTACATGATGAATACACACAAGGTCCAATAGGTATAGAGGTTTGCAGCTGATTGAAGCCTGTATTAATTGTTCTAACCCATAGAGGTACAGAGTTTTTGAAATGTTTAAATGAGTCAGGATTTTCTCCTCAAATTGGCAACAACTATATCTGTATTTCACTCCTACATCACTTTGATAAATGTATAACAAATGACCTAGTATAAAACAATTTATACACTCCTTTTCATATGGCAAAATATTTCCTTAATGTTTACTCTATGTTTTACGGGTATTCAAAACCGGAATTTGTGGTAAACTTCATAAGTCAACCTGATATTGAGATGTTTTGAGTAAAATTATCAGGCTTGCATAGAGTGGTGAAGTATGACGTCATCAAAAATCTAATTTTAGAATTTCTCTATTTTTTCTTCATTTTCCAAAAGAGCATCAAAAATAATGTCCAAATGTCAAAAATCAATTGAATATGTTAAGTATTGACTGAGATATGACCATCTGAATAAATATATGTCCTATGGGAACTCAGTGCCAGAGCATATAAAACTGAGTTCCTATAGGCAATCTTTTTATTCAGATGGTCATATCTCAGCCAATACTTAACATATTCAATTGGTTTTCGACATTTGGACATTATTTATGATGCTCTTTCGGAAAATGAAGAAAAAATTGAGAAATTCCAAAAATAGATTTTTACGACGTCACAGCTTCGGTAATCTATTAGGTGACATATTCAATTGCAGTACGTGTACGCTTAGATCGCCTTATAAGGTTAGAAGAAGGCTCTTCAGGACGAATGGTCACTCGCACAGTGCCATCAAAGCTGTCTTGCTCTTGCTCCCTTTGTCTTCTAGAAGTACATCTACAAGTATTTGCTCTTACCAAACTATCAGTCTTTTTCCTGAGCACTTCTACCTCTTCCTTTGGCAGAGCATAGCTATCCCCGTTCCATGACAGATTAACTTGAGTAAAAATATCAACAAAGGCAATAGTGTTTACATCACTAACTTCTATGTAGTTCTGTGAACCATCTTCATTGGAGTCTACTAGCTGATATGGAGAAATAATAACACTAAGGGATGTCCTTTTCTCATTATTGTAATCCACAGGTATACTGTAGTCTTTGCGTCCATGTTGCCCTGCCAAAATAATACGATTTACCTTACCCAAATGAAAAGATTTAGAAGTTTTGTCAAAATATGCATAGTCACTGTAAAGGCACACTCTGTTGATTGACGTTCCCTCTGGCACCCGCCTTGTATCATATTCATGCCGCTGCCGTACTCTGTCTAGCCTGAAAAATACCATAAAGGGAAAAATGTTTTAAAAAAAGAGAAATAAAAACAACAATTTTGCATATTAGACGAGTTATGATTCTGAAACTGTGTTTTGAGAAATACTGTCTAGAAGTTATTCTGAATTGTAGATCATGAATGATTGGATCAACAGAATGAACAATTTTCTGAAAATCACCAACACAGATTTATACATGTGGGACACTGTATTGTAGATGGCCTAGAGAGAACACAGGATCGATCATATAGATTTGAACATTGACAAAGTTTCTTTTGTATGTATATACCGTAGCCATTACACATTCTAATTAAATAAATTTGTCAGAAATATATTATTCATATAACATCACGTTTTTATATAAATGTAATGCTTCCTGGGAGAAATTTCAATGATTTAAACATATTTGTGGCTTTTCAATACAGATCGATCAATCGATCTTATTTACTGGGTGTAAGCCACAAATATGTTTAAATCAACATTAATTTTGTTGAAAAATTATCTGGATTAGAAGAATAAAAATTACCCTTACATGTACATGTAATGTGGCAAAACAAGATGAAACTTTGTTACATGTACAAGTGATTTACTATATCATCAATGTAAAGAAGTATAACTAGCAATTTTCAGATCGACGCTTCTCTATGCACTAGCTTTCTTCTCACATAATGCCCTTTTAGAGTTTCATGCACAGACATACAAGATATTTGGCAAATTATGCAGTCTCATATTATCCTGCAGTTTGTTCTACGGGGGTAGCAACAGCACTTGAGATGTAAAGTGAAAGGAAAAAGTCCGGGGAAAAAGTACTGTAAAAGTGGAAATTTGACCTGGTTCTCAAACTCCATATATTTATCCCTTGGAAATTTCCATTCTGCTCCTCCAAACTAACAATTGCTCAAGTTTTGCAGCTTCTTGAATAAGTATTTCTGAGAAGAAATGGAATTACAAATTAAAGGCAACATGCACTCTAAATTACCTTTCTGCAGACAACTTTGGGTCATCATTGAGGAGAGAAGTTAATGTTGACTTGTACATTTTTCCTCCTGTTGGCAAGGTAACAGTTGCACTGTGCACTCTAGTGAATCTGCATGGAAAACACATTGAGTAAAAGAAATGTTCTGTAAGTTAGTGTGCACATGTTTTAACACTATTTTAAAGGTCTAGTATTATCCAGGATACAATAGCAAGCCTTAATTTCTTCATTATGCCTTGACAAACACTTGTAGGGCAAGAAAATCTGTAATTACTCTTGACATACAATTACTCAGCATATACTTCCCATACTTGCCACCAGGGGATACATGGGTCATTTCACGTTAAGTGTACACTTTTTTTCTCACTGGGGGTCAAAAATGAAAATTGTTGTTAGAGCAAAAGATGCACAGATTCTGAAAGTTTGGGGTATATGTCAGAAATGTGTAAAATTATAGAGCGTCAAGTCCATGTTTACATATAGAAATATTCGATTGAAATACAGTAACAAAAATAGGCGTTTGGAGAGGACATTTTGTTTAACAAAGAACACATCAGCTTTATTATACCTGTAAATGGTATACACATAGTTTTCTGTACTTTTATATGCCTTTTTATACTTATCAGATGTTGATGCACTTATTTCCTATTCACTTAAGCCATATTTTACCATAAAATTAGTGTATTTTATAGGAAACTGAATTATGGGGAGGTTGAATTTATTTAATGACATGAGAATTTCTTGTCCTTCTTCTTATATAGACTTCAAATTTGGTATACAGTGTTGCATTTATGTCTAAATTATTTGATGCTGTGTAAAAAAAAACAAGTGAATGCAAGTTTTAATCAAATATGAGCTTCCAAACTTAATTCATTGACGTGTTTTGGAGAGGACATTTGTTTAACAACAAATCTTAGCAATATGAACTCTTATTATATTAGTTGATATGTAAATTGCTATGCATCATTCATTTCTAACATTTCTGTAAGAACATGGCAATAGATTATTGGAACATTATATGAGCCAAGTGACATATATTGGAGAGGATAAACTTCAAATTATTCACCATCATTACAACTCCAACTTTATCTCAGAATATATGGCGTGAAAGTTTTGTTATTCATACATTGTTTCATGTTATTTAAACAGTATTTTACAATAAAAACAATACTGATATTGTCTATTGATACACCAGTTTTTATATACAAGTCTTATTATTTATTTTTTCTATAATCCAAACTCTCAAAGAGTGACTCGTTGATATACATTGTATGTTATGGAGAGGACACTTTGTTTAACAGTGACATCTGAATGTTTAAATGCAATTTACTTTTTTTGTAATCAATACATTCACCAGTCTTTATTTTTGATTTTCATATACCAAGTTAGATAACGTAATATAAGGTAGGAAATGTCCCGATACCATGCATATTGTCAATTAAACTAGTATTTATAGTGAGTAATAAGCAAAAAAAAACATCTTACTTTAAATTCCTGCAAAAACAATATGAGAATATAGGTTTCCATAATTGTTGGTATAACTGATCAGAAAGTCCTAACTGATAAATGAATAACAGGTACTGTAACAAGTTACTTGCTTGTCTTTAAAACCGTTCTATTTCTCAACAGTAACAAGACACTTCTTGTCTTTAACAAATTTTTTTTTCTTAACAGATAACAAGGCACTTGCTTGTCTTTAACACAGTTCTTTTTTAAACAGATAACAAAACAATTGTCTTTAACAACTTTTTTTTCTTCACAGATAACAAGGCACTTGCTTGCAGCAAGTGAAAACGATTTCGTTTAATAACATTATGGAAATGCAAGCATTTAATTAAACAAACAGAACTTTTTTTTTATTCCTGGCTCATTTTTCCTGATTAAGGTTTCATATAAAGAGGTAGAAAATGAAATTTCTAGAAATGTGATTTTCTCTTTGAAATTCAGATACAGTTCGCCAAATGATTTTTTTTTGGTAACCCTTTCTTCAAATTGTTTTAAAGAGCTCGTGTGTTAAATTTGCAACATGTGAATCAAATGAAAGAAGGGGATCTCAGCTTTACAAATATGTGTCATTTATTAATTATAATTGAGATTAAGATATGATAAAACATTGACAATTCAAAGTTTCGTTTTTTCTCGAACGCACTTTATTTGTAAAGGTTGAGAACTGTTGAGAACTGATTTTTCTATAAACAATTGTTCGTGATGCGAAACGGTTACCATGCGAAACGGTGCGAAGCTCTACACACAGACAGCGTATTGCTCTGATTGGCTGTATGCAAATGAGTGCATACTGTACTGGGATCTGGGACTCTCGATCGTGGACCTTGGAAAACAAATTACTGTAGTTGTAGTTTGATAATTCCAATCAGAATAGTGAGACGTATAAATAGTCCTCTCCCACATTCACCTAAAATTACGTTCGCCTCAAATCTAAATCGGTCCTTGTGAATTAATATTAGTACTCAAGGACAACAAGACGGTACTTCAACGGGGGAATGAAATTCAAAATCATCATTCCGTTCACGATTTCATTTGATATTTCTTCCTTTTATTAATGCCGTACCATAAATTCTGCCATTTCGTTTTCCCTTCGTTCTTTCTATACAACAGTGCAGTTCGAGGGGCAAGGCAGGTGCGCTAGTAGGTTAGTAGACCCTATCGAAGCTAGCGCAGAGGTGCAACAAGAGGGCCGACAATAAGCCCTATCGGACCCAGGCGCAGGTGCGATAAGTGCAATAAGTGCAATAAGCCCTATCGGACCCAGGCGCAGCTATCGCACTAGCCTTTTGAGTCTAGATACCCGGTGTGAACGCGCGACCGAGTGACGGAACGTCACGAGGCCTTTTTGAAAGTGGGTTTCACTGCTCCGCATGAATTATTCATAGATACATATTAGCATGCCAATACGCCTACTTTGGATTTATTGACCAATCAGAACGGCGATCTCCCAGTTGGCTTCGTTCGTGATTCGTTCCATGTAGAGGTCAGTGGTCTTAGCACGTACGTAATAGTTCATAGCATGTAGGTCCATGTTCGCACTATGTAGAGTTTACTGTGTGTGTGTGTGTGTGATGGATATGCTGACGTCGTGCGAGGATACGTTCGCTGATTGAACGCTCCATTTTCTGGAGCGAATTCCAGTCGGAAACAAGGGTTAACATAAGAAATCCAAATCAGATTGATAAAGGCCACTAGGATGGGCTCCTCGCTCTCGCGTTCACTTGGGTTTTCGCGATTAGTCTCGTTTTAGTCGCTCGGCGTCTATCAGACAAGTGGCCTTGTTTAAAGGCTACTATCGCACCTGTGTGCGATAAGTGCAATAATGGGCCTTTTAACGCGCACCTGCGTTTACTGCGCTAAACGTTACAGCGAACGTATAGTTTATTTTGATGGATACTGTATATGGGGCAAAGGTCAGAGGATTTGTTTTCCCTACTTGAAGTGCCTGGTTAAAAAAATGTGTCCTCTCCTTAACAACCTAATGGCATACATTATATTGCTACCAGGGTGGTAAATGATTGCAATGATCAGTAGATTTTGTCAGTTACACACTTACAAATATTGCACTTTAAAATGTATTTAATATCAGACTATGTTGTGAGAATATTTCTGTCTTTGCATTCAGAAATTACCCAATTACATAGAGGAATTAATGAAAATCAATACCAAAATAAAATTATAGCTGTTGACATGATATTTAATGAATTCTTATACTGAGTGGAACAACATATCAATGTTTTCTTACATGAAGGAAGTGATTATACTATAAAAAAATAATTGTTTCTGTACATTGTTAACAATGGGTAACTCTGTTATGGAGAGGACATTCAGTTTAACATTGCATTAGTGTGAGATACTGACCATCTATAGATATGTAGATGGAAAATCACATTTCATGATATTAAATGGAGGCATATTATTATTGTATACCAGTGCCATAGATAGTGCAAGCCTCAGTGCTTTAATATATGAAGAAAATACCTGTTATGGAGAGGACACACTTTTAACGGAAAATAAAGTCATCAAATTAACCAAGCAATAAAATATATATCACATATTTTGTTCATTGATTTGAGACATGTCCTCATTTTCAAACATTCTGAAGATTATTTAAATAGAGTTTAGGCCCATATATATCATTTTAAGTCACTGCTGCTGGCCTCAATGTTATGGAGAGGACATGTTTTTTAATTTTAACGGAAAAGATGCCTTTTACAAAAATATTCATCATTTTCACATTTATTGGTCAAATTTGGTCAAATAAGTTTTATGATGTTACATAGTGGCTGTGCTGACACTAAAACATTAAAATTTTACACAACTCTCAATAGATTCATGTAAGATATCAATGAACATTATCAAAATTATGAAATGAGAATCCCTTTTCCGTTAAAAATGCACTAAAAATGCTGAAATTAACAGAAATAATGTTTGCAGTGTTATGAAAATTGAACTGTAGGTTGCTGTTGATAAGGTCCATCAAATAAAATGGCCAACATAAAATAATAATTGTTTAAAAGATGCCAAAATGGGGAAAACCCCATTTTTCAAAAAGTGTACACTTAACGTGAAATGACCCACATACGTGTAATCGAAGTACTTACATGTATATGCAGGCTAATAATATGATTTAAAAGACAAAAAATGCTTTCATGCAGTAAACAATTTATAAGTTGTGTTCATTTAAAAGCACAATGAGAGATATGGTGGGTCTAGATATGGTTGGTTTCCCCAACAGCTGTACAATTGGGCTTAAGTAAGCTTTGAATATATGTTTAAAATTTGCCCTTTTGGGCTCTTTACACATGCACACCAAATCCTCCAATGGTTTGCAAATGGCTACTTCCAGGGGCTGCTTATTGGTGATTGGGTGAATATAGGAAATAGACCGTTGCATGAACTAAGATCTGCTATGAAAATTTGAAAAATGAGTATGCTATCTCAATTTCTTTCATATGCACTAAAAACACATCCCATATTGAACAACTTGAGGATATAATTGCTAATATTTTGAAGCAATTATCTCCGCAAAAATTTAAAGCACACAATTGTTATTACTTGGTATGCTGCATATAATATAGGCCTTTACAAAATATTTTATTTTAAATAATAATTTCCCATTTTCATTTTGGCTCAATATTTTCTAAATTCTATGTCAAAAGAATACATACCCTTCCACCTCAGGGATGTCTTGGTCGAGCAGTTCTCTCATTTCTATCACAGCAGCATTCTCATCCGAGTCATTCCCTGCAGAGCTGGAAGATACCGTAGCATCATGGGGGCCTAGAGCTTCAAGGGGGTCCGTAGCATCATGGGGGCCCGTAGCTTCAAGGGGGTCCGTAGCATCATGGGGGCCCGTAGCTTCAAGGGGGTCCGTAGCATCATAGGGGTCCGTAGCATCATGGGGGCCTAGAGCTTCAAGGGGGTCCATATCATGGGGGCCCGTAGCTTCAAGGGGGTCCGTAGCATCATAGGGGTCCGTAGCATCATGGGGGCCTAGAGCTTCAAGGGGGTCCATAGCATCATGGGGGCCTGCAGCTTCAAGGGGGTCCGTAGCATCATGGGGGCCCGTAGCTTCAAGGGGGTCCGTAGCATCATGGGGGTCCGTAGCTTCATGGGGGCCAATACTGTCTGCTGATGAGCTGCAAGGTGACGGGTCATCTTCGTTGTCCTCTAAGTGCAAATCACTAAAAAACCTATTGCTGGGGTCATTCAGTGGATTGTAGAACCAATTGCTGGAGTCGTCTTCCGGAGCCATGCCCACATATTTACACAACCGATAGGCTTCTTCTTTTCCCTTCTTCCAAGATTGTAGCATTTCGTCACTGCTTGGGTAGGCACGTAAATCTGCTGTAGGTGTGTTTTTGTACTGCTTGTACCATGTGCTTTCTTGCTTGGGATGGCGTTTTGCAAACTTGGGTCCCTCAGGACTGAGTCTGATTTCCTCCATACGGACCATGTGTCTGTAATTTCTATGCAGGTCGCCGAAAGTGTAATTGTGATGGTTTCCCACCCACTGACCCATTTTGGACCAGAACGATTCTACACAGTCGGTTCCCAATTGGTCCAAGTAGCACTCCTGATCTGCCATGTTGTCTCCCATAAAACCTATTACGGATATTGCTGAATGGCACGAGAGTAAAACATCTGTGTATGTCTCTCTGCTGATGAAGTTTTTACTGAGAGTGAGCCGAGGTGTGCGATCTATGTAATTATGCCATATAGACAAGAAGTTGACAACAGTTGAAGCACATTGAACTCGTCCAGCTAAACCTACAGTTGGGTTAAGAAAGATGTCGATGTACCGAGCCACAACTGTGAGGTATGCATGCAGTCCTTTCAGATCTGTAGATGGTCTGTCGCTTGAGGGATGGTCCCCATCTATGAGATGTTGAAGGCAATACAGAACTCGTTGCTGGCAGACCTTTTCACAGCTTCTATAGTTCTGCCGATCATCGCGGGTCAGGTCAAGCTTTGTCAGCCCATGATCATCTGTGGGAAATGCATCTCGAACCTGTTGGAGTTGGTTTAGGTGGGCCAAGTGTTTTCCTACCATCATCAATCGAACAGATAGAAGAAGGTTGATGAGCTTCTTGACGTTGTGGATATAGTCCTGGTCGGGAATGTCCCTGATGATGTATCTTTCTCCAGTAAGGCTTTGCCTAGTTGCCGTAAATATGAATCCCTCTTCTCTAGGAATAGGGTAATATTTAGGTCCGTCAGTGGAGATGGCCATCTGGAGCATCAACTTGCGTCGCCTAGCATCGCCATCACTGCTAGCTCCAATCATTGGGCCAAGGACAGGTTCCAGATGTTTTTCATATAGCCTATCCAATTTCTGCCATTGGTGATAGACAAACATATGATCAAATCTGTTGCAGGTTGGATGAAGACATACAGCTATCTTTGGCAGATGTGGGTGTAGTGGACTGATCATGATGGCCCTGGCGTATGATCCCTTCCTGCAGTTACCAAAGGCAGTGTGAATTGCGTCATAACCTGTATCTTCAGGACCCACAGGAATGTCAAACCCAGCTTTGCAGCAGTGCTGGTCCTCTTCTTCACCGCAGAACCCTTTAAGTACATCTCTGTCTTGATGGTAAGTGACTTTTCTAATGATAGCTGTTTCATCCTCCGACTTCAGTACAGGCACTTTTCCAGTTCTCTCGACATACCCTTGGTATAAGTGAGCAAGTTGGATGAAGTTGCTTTCATCAAGTGTTCCTGTCAGAACAATTGGGCTTTTCTGCCGCCACAGATGAAGAGAATGAATATCAGGTCCATCAAAGTTTGCTGCAACATACGAAACTACTCTAGGCCCACCAATGTAGCTGAGTGCTTCATAAAACAATTTTTGTGAAGTCAAAAACCGCCTGCCTTGCTTCTGGACTCTTAGATTCCGAGCAAATGTCTGTAGGAAATCCTTGAGAAAGCCATCGTTTAATCTGCCCTCCTGTCTCGCAGTATTCAAAGTGTAGCAGATTGCACGAATGTCCCCTCTTCTTGTGTATTCCTGCAGCTTTTCTCTGATCTTCCGGATTCTAATTGCTGATCTGGCCTCTGATGCCCTTGTGAGGAATATATCAGAATGAAGTTCCTGAATCTGTGCTGCTTTTTGCCGACTCTTTTCAATCAGTTCACTCCTGCTGATGTATTCCAGCCTTGTTGTAGATGGACTGTCAGCAACAGTTCGCTGGCTCTTCAAACGAAGACGCTTTCTAAAAGAGAGCAGGGATGGAATCTGCTTACACTTTACACAAATGGGCAAACTGCTGCTAGCTGTGCCTGTACAAGAAGTGCTTCGAAAAGTCCCCTCATGCAGCACAGATGCATGTAAGATTTTGGAGTGTGGTTCAGCATACCAGGATTCCTTGAAATCATCCACACCAACATGGAGATCATCAATTAATATCTTTGGGTTTGTTACCCATTTCTTGCCCGACTTGTCCGTAATCCTACACTTATTCAAGAAAAAACCTTTGCACGACACCTTGGAATCTCGGCCTAGTCATTGTGCATGCGCAACTGTCTCCTGTACTTCATTTTCTTTTGACTTGGTGAAGAAGGAGGATACCATGGGTAGACCTTGAAAACTCGGCTTCTTTGACAAGTGGTTCTGAGTCTTCTCATGCACGTTGACGTTGTGTTGGAGTCTTCTCAAAGAACTGAGTGGTGCAAATTTGAAGCTGCAAGGTCTACAAAACAAGGAATCACCCTTTATCATGTACATCCCATGTTCGAGCTGCTCTTTCACATTCTTAGCTGTGATTTCTTCAGTGGGAAGTACTTGCTGTTTACTTTTGTGCTTGTCTGAGTAGGTATGCATGCGAAAGTTTGTTATGCCTTGCTTGCTCTCCCCCAGTGCAATAACTTCCTGGCAATAGAAGCACAGAACAGGCCCTATCATCCTTAATCTCAACCTTGTGTAGAACGCCTGCCAGCTTCTCTTCAGTACTCAGACACGAATCTGCTAGACACTGGATGCGTTTCATGGCTTTAGAAATTGGCTCTGAAATGAATAACAGTGGAAAGATAGCAGCAATTAAGTTATGTGTTTTGTTAAAATTTCAAGGGAGACAATTATGCTGACCAAATCAGACATTTCTAAGGTTCTAAGTTTATAAGAAAAGAGTTTTGCTTTAAAGGTATAGACCAGTTTTGGAAACGCCCTCCTCTCAAAAAATGAAATGGAAGCTCTTATTACCAATCTTTTAAAAAAATATGTTTTGACTAATAAGTGATGATACAAATTTTGCCCGGAAACCGCCTACTAATTGATATATTTGGTAAATTAGTATATTTTACCTTGACCGGATAGATATCGCGTAGTCCCATATACTTTTTCTGTGTACAGTGCTTGTAACTTTACCAAGACTGGGCCAAATTTCTTATCATTTTGATGATTCCAGAACCTTGCAGTACACACTAATACTTATATATGCTAGATGATCAACCTTTTCTGATGGATTCCACGTTTCTTTCACAATGCAATCGCATGACCAGAACTGGTCTATACGGGTCTATACATTTAAGCTTTGCAAACATTTCTGTACTAAACTTAAGAACAGTTGATATATTTTACAATTAATTAGAAAATTCTGGTGACTGAATTAAAATCAATATTGTATCCCTACTACATGTTTGTCCACAGAGTTACATGTACTTGTTCAGTTACATATGCCCACCTACCTGTTTGAACGATACAAGCTGGTTGTCTAATCCTAGTAGATGTGTCCATAACTTCAGGTTCAGGTTCAATGTCTATATCTTCATATAGAACAGAGTTGCTGCTGGATGTAGAGCTTTGAATCAGATCAGGAGCAGGAGCTACATGTACTTGTCCCACATGAACATTATTTGGTTTACATGACAGCATTTCTAAACAAACAGTGAGAAATAAAAAATATGGATATTTATAATCATATCAAATTAACTATGTACGTTTCAAGCAGAATTACATGTATGGTAGAATTAAAATTAAATAGCCTCGAGTAACATAAATAAAAAAAATTCTGTAAGTCATTATTTGCCATCATTTCCTTCCCTTTTAAAGGGCAAGTCCACCCTGATATTTGTTTGCTTTGTATGAAAGCAAAAAAAATTGAAAAGCAAATCAGTGAAAGTTTGAGAAAAATCGGACACATACAGGTATTAAAAAAATATGCACTGTGAAAGTTTAGAGAGTAAAACAAATTGGCAACTATGAGTGATGTCAGTGATAAGCAGCTCTCCATTCGTTTGTACACAATATTTCACAAATTCCCTTTTTTCTCAAATGTTTGGGGACGTAGACTTTAACCAATAGAATGACATGCATGAACCTATTGCTCTGACTATATATACATGGTGCAGGTCTGAAGAAAAAAATTCTTGGGAGAAAACTTAAAATAAGTGAAATTTTGTGTACAAACGAATGGAGAGCTGCTCATCAGTGACATCACTCAGAGTTGCCAATTTGTTTTACTCTCTAAACTTGCACAATGCATAACTTTTCTATTTTTTCTGCTTTCATACAAAGCAAAAGAATATTAGGGTGGACTTGCCCTTTAAGTCCAGTTGTCCAGATTTGTTGCCAGTTTTTGTATGCACCCTGTTTCCAGAGAATAATAAAAGTACAAGATACTTGAGAAATCAAATTGAACCTGTAAGTAATGTATAATTAGTAGTTTTGCAGTTTAATGGAAATAATCATTCCCGGATCATTCACGACACTTACTCAGCACTCGAAGTCCTTGAAGAACCAGTATGCGCTGTCCAACCGTCAATGGAAGCTGTTTTATGTCATTTTCCTCTGCTAGCAGCAAAACTTCTCTGTTAAAGGTAATGACAGCATTGGTAAAAGTTGAACAAGTAAGAAAAAAGAATTCCTTAATTATCATGATTTTGGATATATGAGGGAAGAACAGAACCCATAAAGCACTGGTCCCCATGAGGACCTCCTCAAAAAATGCCCACACAGTAAGATAAGTTTGCACACTGTTCACAAATGGCGTGTAAACCATGTAATCGTGATGAGCAACACGGATATATATATATATCAACAATACGGGGAATCACCCCATTTTTCAAACATTTATTTGGACAAATAATTTTACCTCCAGGAGGCAAAATAAAAAATCTCTCCGGATTTGATAGGAAAAGTTTTCTTTTATTTACTGCAATAATATGCCTTTTCACATGTGAATCTGGAATGTGAATGGTCTGAAGCATATACTACGTTTAAAGGTAATACAAAGTTTTGGGACATTTCGAAAATTGGGTGGATAGTGATTCTTTACAATTTTGATATAGCCTATTTGGATGCCCCTGTGGATGTATTAAGGGCACTACAAAATTTAGCCCATATAACACTTCTGCTTTTGAGAAAAATTGAATATAAACATTTACTCGTGCTCCCAGTAAATTTTGATAAATTTCAAATAGCGCCTACGGCCGTACAATGGTAGCTGCGACCATGAAAATCACAGAATATGTATTTCTGATATATATTTTCCAAATGGGAATAGCAAATCGGTCGATTTTAGTCAAGAAACATTGTTTTATAGCCTAATTAATATCTTGACCTTGAGAGGGAGCTATAGAACATAAAGATTTTATTATTGACAATTAAATAAATTTAGACTCGATTTCAACCGCACAAACGATCACTGAATATTGTAGGCTCACATATGCTTCCAATATGTTCATTTGAACCAAATTCATGACCCCATACCAAAACTTTGTATTACCTTTAAGGTGCACCTGTAAAGTGTCAGATATTGCCCAAAATGACATTTGAGACTGCAATCCTATACCAAAATCATTGTTAGATATGTCCGAATGATGTGTGAAAGTTTCATTAAAAAAGAACACTGCTTTCTGGGTTAAAAAAGCAAAAATTTGCGTCAGCTTTTACAACAGATTACTGAATGATGTGAATGAGGTTTAATAACCATTTATCACTGCTGAATGATTATCAATGATATCTTCATAAAGGAGCATTTGAAAAAATCGAACCCTATTTTATTATTCTCTTACCATATGCTAAACAACACAGTAGTAAGAAGAGAAACGAGGAAGCTCCAAGTAATTTTTGTGGAGTTAGACACTTAACAGGTGCACCTTTAATATAAGATACAAACAGGGGAAATAATGCTCACATGGTGTCCAAGTCTTCATGCTTCAGGATATCCCTTGTTTTATTATTCAGATTGTGCTCATCTGCCCAGCGTTGAAATTCAAACTGAAATAATAAAGACAAACTTTCAAATTAGTAGAAAAATCCAGAGAAAATGTAGGCCTACTACTATTAGCCTACATGGCTATAAATATTGAGAGCCCCAACATCTTTCATTTGCGACGGGTTACCCTAAGCCCTGCGGTTTGAAATCCTGGATAAGTATTCCTTATTCAAGACTGAAATATTTACAAATACGTATCAGACACTTAGTTTGACAGAAGTCAGTAGGTCTAGACCTATCCGGTAGACCCCTATATGATAGAAAATTTTGTTAAAGAGTAACTGAGTATAGAATCTACATTCTACCCCTCAAAATTTTTTTTTTTTTTTTTTCATGGAGAGTTAATGAAGGGGAAGGCGGGAGACAAAAGAGCAAAAACATGTTTTTCTTTAAAAAGTTATGAAACGCTAGAATGTAAATTAAGATTTCATTCACTGTATTATTATTATCCCCCCGTTATCCCCCCGTTATCCCCCCTATGCTATGGGGAAAATGGGAAAATTCCCCCGCAAATTCAACCCCGATTCATACACAAACAGCGCCATGATTGTATGAAAAAGAAATGAAAAATCCAAACACACATTAATGATGAACACCCCTCAACACATTGTCATTCACACAGCACTTAGTCCTAGCCCGGGAGTCCTAGCCGGGAATTCGCCGGTTCGCACTTCGATCGTCATGCCGCCATGCAGCGCACATGCACAATACGAGCAATAATCTAAAGTAGATATTAAGTTAGACTTATTTTTGCGGGTATTTTTGCCGGCTGATTCGAATTCCATCATTGAATTTCTATATTTTAAGAAAACTGATTTTAAACAAGTGAGAATTTACCTCAAAATCCATGGCCGACTAAAAGGCCCGTAAGGCTGTTCGGCTCCCAGTGGTCCAGCTTGAGGCGTGATCGTGAGTTACGTTGACATTGACACAGCTAGCTGGCGGCACGTGGTGAATGGCGCTGCCGGACCGTACCCGTACACTAGCTCTCAAGCATCGGCTAGCTAGCTCCATGCTTGAGCTGAGCCCTCGAGCCCCGCTGCTGCCCGGCTGCTGGGCAGAGGGTGCGCGAAGCGCTACAAGTTCCCGGGGGTACTACCGGGGGGTACTACCCCTATACGGGCGGATACCATACCTAGCGCATATTATGCCATATGAGTACCCGGTATAGGGCCCATGGGGTCCTGATATATGTGGTACCCCGGGGTCTAGTTGAGTTTACGAGCTACGTACGTACGTACACGGGAAATGCAATCACCGAAGCTATTGTTTAGGCCCCGGATATATTTAGAGATGGGAGAGATTTAGGCATTTACAATGTAGGCTCGAGTATTTAGGAGCAAATCCCAGAATCCCAGAGAAAATGAGGGAGAAAAGAGGGGAAAGGAATAAATGTAAAAAGGGACCCATGTCTAAGGGTTTTTTGTGAAAAATGGACCCATGTCTAAGGATTTTTTTAATGAAAAGGGGACCCATGTCTAAGGATCTTTCCTGAAAAAGTCACCCTTCCGAGCGGCACATCCCCGTATACCCAATATACGTGAGTACCCCCCCCGGGGATTTTACAAAGCGCAACATGCATACAAAGTCATGTAATACAGTTGATGCGCGCTCATTTGACATTGACATTGACTTTGACATTTCGCGTAACCTACTTTTCTATGCGTATTCAATGGGCAAGGGTGGGCAAGTGGGGTAGCAGCAAAAAATTACTTTACAAAAGTACTATCTCGACCTGAGATCGAAAGATAGTACTTGTCTATACCTTTTTCGTGCTCTGTACAATCGCAATGCAAACAACTATACATGAGGGATACAATGAAAATTATTGAGAATTGAAAAGAAAAAACAGACAGTTTTATCATCTCTATTAAAATAAACATATTCGTGCACAAAAACAAAGCATAACATCATAAAATATACAAATAAATAGAAATTAAACGAAACATAGTGAGAAAAGTCCGAATTTTATTCACAACTCTAGACATGCTAGTGACGTGTGACGGATATATGAAAATGATCTTTCTCTTTCTCTCTCTTACTCTTTCTCTTTATATACTTGTGAATATTATATAAAATGTCTTTTATAATCGTTATTTATTTGTGACATGTTTTAATGGATTGCTCTGAACGAGCGACTAGTTTTACAACAGTGGCGGATCCAGGGGGGGGGGGTAAAAAGGGGGCACGTGCCCCCCCCCCCCGGCCCCCCAAAAATATGTTAAAATCAGCCCTAAATTCGCCCAAAATTTACTGAAAAACAGGGGCGTGCCCCCCGGCCAATCTCTTTCCTACCGTGTGCCCCCCCGGCAAGAAATTCCTGGATCCGCCCCTGTACAAGTAGCATGTGCTCTTGTTGATCTTCTTCTTCTTATCGAGTCACTACACAAGTCCCGTCCAGTGGTCCACACAGGCTTTGGCACGGCAATTCACGGCTTCCAGGTCATCTTGGGTGCATGTCTCTGGCAGGAGTGGGCAGACTAGCAGGTGTTCCATTGTCTGTTCCTGGCCGCATTCACATGCCGTTTGTTCGTCTCCTAGACCCCACCTCTGCATTAGGACTCTGCATCGACCGTAGCCAGTTCTTAGGCGGTTGAGGCTAAGCCAGGTAGTCCAAGTCTCACTGGAGCCGGTAGCGAGGGATTCCTTCGGGCTGAGGGAGAGTTTATGTGGAGTGGTCTGAAGGTGGTTAGACCACAAAGTCATCCTTTGGTTGTGAGGGCTAGTATTAAGAGGCTCTACAGAGTGCAGAAAGCTGTGTCTGGATTTGAGCCGCTTGCCCACTGGCTGTTGTTCGAAGAGTGGGTGTACGTCAAAGTGACACAGTCGCCTTTTTTGGAAATCACATTGCTTTTGTTCGGATTTTGATGATTTTTTTCTTCAACCTTACTCTTTAGAATATAAGGGAACACATGAGACGGGGGCGATGGGCGATTCGCCCCCGTGAGCTACATAATCGCCCCACGGTCAGGTTGCTCACGGGGGCGATTGAAAAATTAAAAATCGCCCCTGTGGAATTATAAAAAAAAAAATTATCTTTTCTGTTATAACTTTAACACAATATTGAGTTTCAATTTTCAAACCTTAAACCAATGAAATGGAACTTAGATTAGCGTGCAAGATTTCTCGTTCTATGATCGAGCCTTATTACCGATTCAGCTCGCAGTGCAGTGCATGCCGCCCTCAACAGTGGTAGGCCCTACTGCGCCGTTAGTAACGGTACGTGTTCACGTTGCCGCCCCATATCTGCTGGAGCTGGAGTACGGACCGAATTTTTCTGTCTCTTTCGTTCGTTAGCCTCTGATTTGGGTAAGGTCGGCTCTCTCTAGACAGAACAGCCCTATACGCTGTAGTGGACGCGCGTTAAGAAACGTTACACAAAACTTGGCCAAACTTAATCCCTAATTTTGATATGAACTAAACTGCACGAGCTACGAGCCTATGAGTTCCGTGCACAGTTTTTCCGTTATAATCATTTTGCCTTCGGCGTAGACTAGAAGGAAGGAGACCCGGCTGCAAGATTTTCTTCATGGATGTCGATCTTGACCATTTCCTGAAAAGGGACCATTAAACGGATTCAAGTAGTCAAGTTGGTAAGTGGAACCGAAGTAGTTAAGCATTTAGCTAATTTAGGACTTTAAATGCATCGTATACGCAACCGGTAAAATATCAAAATTAGGGATTAAGTTTGGCCAAGTTTTGTGTAACGTTTCTTAGTACAAACGCGCGTCCACTACAGCGTATAGGGCTGTTCTGTCTCTAAAGAGAGAGCCGACCTTACCCAAATCAGAGGCTAACGAACGAAAGAGACAGAAAAATTCGGTCTAAAGCTGGAGGCGATCTCGCAAGGGCAGAAACATGGTCATGGGGAAGTTTTTCGTCGTGAAAAGCGTAAACCCGCTGAAATCTGGTGATTTCAAATAACCAGCAAATAGTGAACCTCGACCAGTAAATCAAAATTAGGGACCTTTAGATTTGCACGACGAGAACGTGGACTGCAACGTGTGACCTCCTTTTAACCCTATTTAGCCCCGGGGGGGGGGGCTTGAGAAGCCCCCCCCCCCCCCCCTCGACATTTTTCGCGATAATTTTTTAACACAAGAAAATCTTGCACTGAAATTTTGTGACTTTTTTCTTTCGAGTCTTGCGCAACTTTTGAAAGAAATTTTTCGAAAATCGGACCTACCATTACAAAGTCACGTGTCCTTTAGTCTTCGCATGTCAGCCCGAAAATCGCTCATTTTTGTGATTTGTGTACAAAACATATGGAAATCTCATTTTTCAAATAAAGAGGTAAAACATTGGTTTTTTGGTCTTGTTTAGATTTTAGGTGTTTATTTTGGGGTCAAAATAGTTGAATTATAGTTGGAAATGAAATAAAACAACAAAAACAATAAAATACATAAGTTAAAAAAACAAAGAAATACTTAAAGGTACTATGTCCCTTTTGCAGCCAACCTCAAATGCTGTAGAACTTTGCAGGAATTATGAATATGTCATGTATGTCCTATCTGTGAAATTTAAACGTTAGCAGTGTCCTCATATTCAAATTATGCAAGGAAAACCGTTTACTTGCTAAACTTCACTGTCAGACACTATTGAGTGACTGACTGGCTTTTTTTCTTCTTTGGTAATAACATACATGAAAAGAGTTGTAAAGGGTACATGAGTATTTGTCTACATCAATAACCCACTTCTTGTGATGGCCAAGATTAAACTGATTGAATCTTTGCGCAGCATAAAACGTATGACCATTCGGTACAATTGTCTGAAAATCAAGACTATTACTTTTGGGCTCTATAGCCCTAAAGTCGATTTGACAACTAAAAGTCGTTATTTTCCCACTTGAAGACATTTTCAAGCCCCACCTTTTTTAGGGAAGTTCTAAATTAGTATTATCTTTCAAATGCAGTTGGAATTTAACTTTTTCATTTTTTTGGCCTGCAAATGGGACATAGTCCCTTTAAGAACTTTATCAAAACAATAGATAACAATTTTTTGTGTTGTATTATTATTCCAAATGGTCTAACAAATATCGAGAAAGAATGCTTAAATATGAATAATGTCTGATTTATGGGCAAAAATGTGAATTTAATGACCTTATTTGCATAAATTACCATAAATATGCAAATGAGTGAATTTTTCAAAAAAAATGAAATTACCATAGTATTCTATACACTTCACTTGATTGTATGCAAATTTTCGCGGCGATCGGGCGTTTCACGGCCGAGATCATAGGGGGGGGGGGGCTTTAGAAGCCCCCCCCCCCCCCCCCGCCCGGGCTATGCAGTTTCAAAATAGCCCGGGCTAAATAGGGTTAAGCCGCTGCCAGTGCTTAAAGGGACGTCACGTGATTGTGACTGCCAGTGCCTTAAAAGGACGTAACACGTCCACGTCCACGCAAATCTAAAAGTCCCTATTGGGAAGAAGAGGAAGACCAAGATATCGTTGAATGATATGGTAACATGGGCAGATCACGGGAGGGGGGGGGGGGGTTAACATTTTTGCGCCGACTCAGGCGGCCGGTAAATATTAAAGGGGGGATTTTTTTTTAACTCTCACTTTCACCTATCCCTGCAGATAACCCTAATTTTTGTGTTGCTTCTTATTATGTAGTTGATAATGCATGATTACAATAAATATATAGAGAGAGAGAGAACCACCATCATTATGCAATGGTTCAGGGTTTGTGTAATGTACGTTTGAAACCATTTCTTAGCGTCTCCACCCTAACAAAAATAGCGAAACTATTTTTGAGGAAAAGCATTATACTGAACTGAATAAAGAATAATAACTTTATATTGGCTCATGCTAATACTGATACGGGCTAAATACAATGTGGTATCGGCACAGTTAGATCGGGTATTTGTATAGAGGTATTCCAAAATGACATTCTGATAATCAACATTTTGTTCTGTTATCATATGCATATACGCATAATCAGCCGATCTTTATGATTTTTTAACGTTTCTTCTCCCCCTGCAAACAAAAAAGAAAACAAGGTTATTTAATAAAAGGATCATGAGACAAAATGATCATTGTGATTCAAATTGATGCAAGGATTTTTTTTAATATTAAGCAATGCTTTTCACCAGAATCTTCTTTGTAAAAACGACTTTTACAAATCTCAGCCATGCAATTCTGCCACTGTGTTGTAAAATCACTTTCACATAGGAGAAGTGTATTCTTTAATGAGTATTTTAAATTGAATGGAACGTCTCAACTCAGTAAGCATGGCTGAGATTTGTAAAAGTTGTTTTTGTACAAAGAAGATTCTGGTAAATAGCAGTGCTTATTCAAACAAATATTCGCATCAATTTGAATCACAATCATTATTTGTCGCTTAATCCCTTTCAATGACCTTGTTTTCTTTCTCGTTTGCAAGGGGAGAAGAAGATATGTCATAGTGTGGTACGGTATGTCACTGAAACAGCTCCCATAGGACTTTTGTGCCAAAATTGATTATCAAAGTGGGGGGGGGGGGGGGGGGCTAAAGTATTTACGATCAAGTAGAGGGTAGCAAGCGTAAATTGGTGTGGGGGGGGGGGGGGTTCAGGGGGTGGAGCCCCGGAAGCTCAGCTTTTAGGCATTTAATTACGATCAGAGAAGCACAAATATTTTGATGCCGCATTTATGTCACTGGCAGGTCAGGGGGGTGGGGGGTTGTTAAGGCTACATTTACGTTATCATCCTATTTTTTACCGGTTTGGGAGGCTAGGGGGGGGGGGGCGTTAGAATCGGCCCATGATTCCGCGCCTTTACAAAAAAGCACCAAAAACAGAATCAGTAAATCAGTAAATAAAGAATGTAAATGTTGCTCCCAATAATGAGGAGGAAATAATGTGCAGAACGGAAAGAAATCGAGAGAATGTCATCACGGGATGAAAGTCAGTAACAGCTTGTAAATTTGTAAAGAGTGAAAATGGTAATGATGAAATAGCAAAAATAATTGAGGAGTATCATAGGTGCCAATTCAATGTAAATTTGTATAAAAATGAGCCCCCGTCATTACTAAAAGAGCCCCCGGGCTCTTTTTTGGGGGGGAAGAGCCCCCGTGGACAAAAAGATAATTTAAACCCTGCATGAGACTAAGCACTAAGACGAATATAAAATAAAATAAAGGGTTCCTCCTCACATATATACATGTATGCCTATTTACACTCAGTAGCACGAACAATGCATCAATCAATGATTAAAAAGTACTCTGCGTAAACTGAATGATATAAAGTAACATAAACATGTAAAAACAAGTATCCACATACCACCAAAAGAAAATATGAATTGTCATTTAAGCGAATAGAATATTGAGGAAATTATGAAACGAAGCGCAAGCTGTAAATTAGCTTAAAAAATGATAATTCTTTAGAAAAAATGAATCGTCATTTAAGCGAGCAGAATATTGAAGTAAGCGCTAAGCTGTTACTAAAGACAATTATTATTCATATACATCTGACATGTCTGAGTATAGGTGAAAGTTATCACCAATATGTGTTTATATAGCCCTATTTAGTAACCAACAATGCTATAAAGTGTCTATAATATATATTTGTTCAGTAAAATTCATATGTATTAACAAACATATAATCATTTTGTATCAAACATTGAGACCCCTACACAAGTAATCAATTATAAACATACGACCATAACAAAATCTAAACCGAGAAAACATAGAGTGAAGACAATGAAATCACAAGTTTTACTGTTCAAACATACCATGACAGTCTAAAAAAGTTGGATAACATTCTGATGCGGCAAAAGCACGACGTTTCTGTATCTCATATTAACACAAAGCTCAGTGAATACATGCAAGTCCTTTAATGTGCACAGTTGCCACCTGGGTTAAAATTAGTATTAGGTATAGGATGCACCCAAATTGGGTACAGATGTTTCCATTAATATTTTATCTAACTAATAATCAAGTTTCCAATTTACTCAATGTTACCAGAGAGTTAAAGACCTTTCTGCGTTAGCGAAATTTAATATTATTTGTAATGATCTATAAAATAAGTATTCAGTATAAAATATAACACGGTAAAGAATTGATCCGCCACCATAACAAATCTGAATTGATAATCATGCGTATGAAATACATATTGCAGAAGACAACTAATACGGAAAATGACATATTAATATAAAAATACGATACATCCGAGTGAGCGAAAGTGTTCTTTTTTAGGTTAACAAAATATAAAACGACATCAAATGAATGACAGAAATTTGTTAATCCAAATATTTGATTTAGATTTTAGGAAACAAAATAACATGATCAGAAGATATAAATATTCTAAATATCCACCATGTACAAAAAAGATGAGTATTTCAATGGTGCATATTACTACAAGTACGATAAAGTTTGCACTACACCTAGATTGTCCTTTGGTTTAAAATGAAAACCGTTTGAAATATCTTATACAGCATTCCATAATTTGCATTTTGGAGCTTCGGATATAATATCAGCGAATTTTAATACTTTAAAGTTTTGTTGAGTCAGTTTTAAACAAACAAATATATACACAACTTTCAAAAAAAATAAATAGTTTTAAAAAAATCTGTCAAAGTGATTTAAACTATTGTAAACTAAATAAAGCAAATGATTATTGTTGAATAGACTCAGAGTTTTACAAATCAGTGGGCCCTATACCAAAATTGAATATTGAAAGGAAATGTGAGTTAAGGCATGCAGGGTAATGCATTACTAAGATACATCCTCATAGACATGTTCATCGATATCAGATTTGTTAACCGGGTTCTCTGTTCCTGTCATCCTCATCTGTTTCATACTCATCGTATTTGCATCTACCGTCAAGGGTGAATCGTGGAAACAGCAACCCAAGCGTTCCCGCAAGCGCGCACGGCTTTGAGGTTGTCGGAGAACGTAGAAAACAAAGATGAAGAATCCTTGGAGAGAGTTTAGTAGGATGAAGATGACGTAGACCGCGAGATTGAGTTGTTCGATCACGGTATAATATCCAACAAGCCAGGTCAAACCAAGTAGGAGGAGGACGCCGATCCCGTTTTTGAGACGGCGCATGATCTCTTGGCGCCGGTTGATGCGCACAAGACATCTAACGAGAGCGAAGATGATCACGTTATGAGCGAGAATGATTGCCATAGGGATTAGCAGACCGCCTACGAGAGGCCATTTCTGAAGAAAACAGCTGTATAGTTGAAAAGGGAAATATTAATCCTTATAATATAATATAATATAATATACAAAAGAAAATGCAGAAAATTTAACAATAACAGTGAATAAAGAGATACGAGAGATTTTAGTCTTGCGGCAAAGTAACCGAAATCAGATAATATTAGTGTGGTTTACTCTGATGAGTGCAAAACGAACATATTGATTATATGTCTTTCTTCCATGCTATACTGGTTTTGTATTAACAATCATATCTCCGGATAAAGAAATTGTCATGATGTCTAATCGGTGGATGATTGTACTAACAAAATGTTATCACTTTATTATCAAAAACTCTCTTATAAATATAACTGACATGCAAAATCATACCACATAATGTTCACGGACAGTTTTGGTTTGGACGATTAGCTCGATTTCCGTGGCTTTCTTTGTTTTCATTCATTCATATTAATTTCAAACTATTGTAGTTTTCAGTGAAATTTGGTTTTTATCTGAAGTATTTCTTTTCTCTGTTACCGCAACAGCTGAGGATGAGCTAAATTTCCCTCGACTAAAAAAATGACTGCATATCAGGAAATGAAATGCGATGATCTTAAAGAGAAATTTGACAACTACACATTCTCCAACGCTCCAGTGAATTTAATATAATCAACAAAGAATGAGAATTTGGTCATATTTTATTATGAATGTTTATTGCATAGCTTGAGCATAATATAGAGAGTACTTACTAGTCGGAGTTGGAATAATTCTGTCTCGAGATAGCACCAGTTATGAGCACTATCGCAGCAGGTAATCCTGTCAAACAAATACATTGATATCACATATTTAATTTAAACTCTCTATACAAAAAAGCAGAGGAAATAAAAAAGGAACAAAAACAAGAACAAAAGGAGAAGTGATGTTCCAGTAAGCTAGGAAATTCAAATAGATTAAAGATGTATAGGCCTACTGTGATAAGAATTTAGCAATGTTTGATTCATTGATTGATTAATTGATTTCTGTTTTAATATATAGTTTTTTTGTAGCATTCTTAATCTCATTCATTCAGTCCAAAATAGTTATAAAAAACATGCATCTTCATTGATGTACATAACATATCAAAATGTAAATAAACACCAGCATCCAAGTTAGATTAATAGTAATATGTTTTTGTGTGGATGCACTAATATAGAGTAATTTTTCCAGTTAAATCATGACAAATTTGAATTTTGATAAACTATTTATATTAAAATCAATATTTATGAATATACAATATTCAGATAATAGTATAAATTCTTCAAAGTTCATAACATATTTTGTAAAATGTCATGCACGCAATATGATACAAATCATATAACCTGGGCAAAGGCATGGGGAAATCAAGTTTGGGGGAATAAAAAGGGAAATTAATGGGATTAAACCATATAGAGCAATTGATAAATAGTGAGTACAAGACGTCACAAACTGATAACCATCTTGGCAATTTGTGTTGTGATTCTCCTTGTTCTATAGTTTGACATACTTTTTCAAAAATTCATAACTGTCTTATTAGTTATCCGATTTTGCTCAAACTTTTTGGACTGGTTTGTCTGATTTTTCGGTTTTTATGAAAGTAAGTTTTTTTTTCGAGTGGACTTGTCCTTTAATACACAGTACATAATGTCTTCAAATTAATTATACTGAATGAATATTATAGATCAAAACCTTACGCACAGACAGACAGACACACCACACACGCTCACATACTCAGACACACATACAAACTTACCTATCCCCCTCCCCATTCATTCCCAAAGCTCAACGAATCCCCCCCTCCCCTTCCCGAGCACAGTCACATCTACACAGTTGTTGGAAATCCAAAGCGACTACAAAAAACTCAATAATTGATTTAAAAAAACAAAGAAATACAATTGTGAATTGGCCAAAATATACTTAATGAAGAACTGAATTTGTTTACATAACACAGATGACCTGATTGCATACATTGAGAAGGAGGGGCATGCTAAAAAAAAAACAATGCTTATATGGTTCAAGCCCTTTAAACGTAATCGCATGACAAAAGACCTGGGAGTTTGGGACAAACAAGTTATAAAAGCAATTTACCCCATACAATGATGGAGGCCTTTATCATGAAGAGTGGGGATATAGGAGTCCATGACAATTTGGAACATGTTTATCCCTTCAACGCCCATCCATGATATCGATGAGAGCGTGGTGAAGTGGAGGCCGGCAGCAATGACTCCACACAGACCTGGACCGACCTCAGGTTCTCCAGGATATCGGTCGAGTGCTGTTATGAAGATGAAGAAGACGTACAGGAAGAGGAGCGTAATGCAGAGACACATTAAGATCCAGATGTGTTGCAAGCAACGAAGTTTCCTGGGGCAAAGAGAAACAGAGGTAAAGTATGATGGCATTTAAATGTTTCAGAGCTAAATAGGTGAGTTGATTAGTCTGACCTACTAAGTACATTGCAATTGCTGGTAAAATTTGACAGCAGAATCATCACTTTTTGAAGACACTACTCCTATAATAAGCATCTGTACTCTTTAAAAGGCTAGTTTAGATATTTATATAGCCTTTGACCTTTAAACTATTAAAAACACATTAAGGGGGACTACAAAAAGATTACACAAGACCTAGCTAGGGCTAAGAATCCACAACAACTTAGAAAGCATAAAAACATCTTTTGTATTCGATACAATAAAAATCGGTATAGCTAAAGTAGGTGTAAAGAGAGTAAGATTACTTCCATGATAAACAAATATGAGTTTAAACGCTAGACTGAATAAACTAGGAAGACCATTGTAGTCTTCCTAAGGATTGAGACCTTTTGTTGATAGAAGAAGGGTAGGGACATGGAAGTTTAAAGGCAATCCAACTTGTGTAATAGTTCATTAGTACTAAAGCAGAAAAATTAGAGAAACAGAATAGTGAAGTTTGAAATATATTGGACCAGTAAAAAGAGAGTTATGGATGTTTGAAATATGAGATCACTAAATTGATCTATGTGAGTCTCATATTGACAAAATATCATTATTTTCCTGCACTCTCTTGAGGCACTACTCAAGACCTTCAGAAGAACAGCCTTTGGCTGAAGTTGGTGCCGTGCAAAAATAAAATTAACTGAACTGATCATGGATAGCATATTTAAAAGGTCCTTTA